>JAJOZX010001760.1:242500-297500 GCA_023014485.1 Bathynomus jamesi | reverse complement strand
TCTTTGATTGCAGGTGGTGTTCTCCGATGAGTCAACGATTGCCGTGCTTGACGATCGTGTTCAAAGTGTAAGAAGGAGGCCTGGAGAAGAATTTTTGCCTGAGTGTCTGATGAAAACGGTGAAATTTCCACAAAAGATCATGGTTTGGGGGGCAATTTCTGTGCATGGAACTAGTCGTTTGAGCATTGTTGAGGGGAATATGAACCAAGTCAAGTATATAGAAGTACTAAGAAGACGTCTACTGCCTCAAATAAGGGAATGGTATGGTAATAGACGTTGGATTTTTCAACAAGACTCAGCTCCATGCCACACGGCAAAGTCGGTTAAAAATGGTGTCATGAAAATAGTGTTCGGTTGCTCCCATGGGCTGGAAATTCTCCAGACATGAACCCAATCGAAAGTTTATGGTGTATTTTAAAGGACGTAATCCATGAAACGCCGATAACAACAAAACACCAACTCAGAAGCGACTTATTCAAGTCTGGTTTCACTCTACACGTATTAAGGAATTATGCAAAAAATTGATTCATGGCATGCCGAAGCGTGTCGCAGCCCTTAAGGCAGCTAAGGGGGGTCAAACTAAGTACTAAACTATTGCTAAATAATGACCATGTATTCTTGTGTGGAAATAAATAACTTTTCAACGTTTAAAATTGGTTTAATTTAACATTTTATACCAAAAAATGAAATTTTTAAAAAATTCCTAATAATTTGGCCAGTACTGTATATATATATATATATATATATATATACCAATTCCACAAGTCAGGAATCTTGTGAACGCTGTTAATAGTATGACCGCAAAAAATAATAATGCACAAAAACATTCTGCTTGTAGAGATCTTCTAGATTTCTTATTTCCTAATGATATTTGTGTCACTGGATGTTACTCTGCTGTTTCTGGTAATGATCTATGTCAGGATTATGAAGAGTAGCGGCGCTAATTTTGTTTCCTGTGGTACTGAGCTGAGCGGCTCTGATGAAGATATTCCTATAACGACTTCCATCCGAACTGGGAAAAATTGAGGATCAAATAGCATGACCTCAAAAAATAATAATGTAAAATATTGTTGTGATAGAGATGGTTGATCAATGTTGCGAGGGATATTGCATAAAGGGGTAGGTTCTAAAATGGGAAATCCGAGAAAAGTATGGGCGCAAATGCAATATTGTCGTGGTAGAGACTGCACGTCGTAATACACGATGTGAGCATTAAATCTACGGAGAGAATATAAAGACACCATTAGTCAACCAATCAGGACGTCCAAAGCATGGATCCATAATATAGGTGTTACGATTGGTACGCAATTTTATCTTATTCCGCCCAATTACATTGACAACCAATCATTAAACTTACGAATCGCCTCTTAATCTTTCGGGCGGTGCTTGGAATCATGCGTATAAAAGGAAATATTTTCAGCTGGGAGTCACATTAGTTATTTTCACCAGTGAATAAACATTCCCTCCGCCATGAATCAAGAACTTTACAGTTTACCGGATTTATATTAAGATGGTGACATTGTAGCGTTGTCCACAACTAATCTTTTTAACGCTGCTCACCGGGATGAATTATTTCCAACGCAAACCGTTGATGATATTTGGGATGATGCTCCTTACGATCCGGCGCGAGGGACTGCCGTAGAAATGTAAGTGCATGTAATTTTATTTTTTGTAGCCAACTATTCGCAAATTTATTTAATGTGCGTGTCAGAAAGAGCACTGTTCTGGATTATTTCATCATATATATGGAGGGTTGTAGTAATTCACCTCATCACATTAAAAATACTTCGTTTAGGTAACCGCAATTATAGATTAGTTTGCAGTTATGCTAAAATCCTGTTTTGATTCATTGAATTTTTTTTATAGCAATCTTTTCCATGTTTTTTTATAAATTCAAATGTTATTTGGAATTATCTCTTAAAGGAACTTCTCTGAGCGGCTCAAAGACATCTTCACATTGTAATAATGTTACTATATGTATGCTCTGTATATGTTTTAGGTTTTTATTAAAAAAGTTTTAGTATGAACTAGTTAATTATTCTTTCTCCTTTAAGGTCCGATGAGGATTTGACACGTGTTATACAATCTTTTCGTTTTGAAGAATCCCATGTCATGGACCGAATACGGAGGGAGAAGATTTATCGAGCAATCAATCAGCCCAACGAATGTCACATCATTAACGAAGTGTAAGTGTTTTTTTGTTTCGATCTTTTTTGGGGGAAGAAGACACAATGTATTTTCATCAATTTATTAATGAAAAAAATCATGTTTTTAGTATAGTAACCATTTTAAACTACAGAATATACAAACTAACATTATTGCTTACAAATATATATATATATATATATATATATATATATATATATATATATATATATATATATATATATCACGAACAAAACATCATACTATACAACGAGTACGCACAATCGAAAAACGGCTTTTTATCTGTCTGCATACCATTTCATCGTTTTGTTGAGTGTGACACGGGTCGAATAATTTTTTTAAATTTATAAATTCTTTACCACGTGACATATGCATGAAAAATGAAAGGCAGTACATTCCACACGTATTACTAAAATATCCTTGTAGCTGGAATGGGTTCCATACAACTTCGGGGATATGCAACTGATCGAGAAATTTTAAAATAACAGAGTCACTCCAGGGTTGAGTCTCGAGTGAATCAAAATAGTACAGGCGGTCCCAATTTTTAAAATAGATTGTAAACCAATGAATCCCTTCATTACTAATGACATCTGTGTTCAAAATATGACTACCGCAATCTTGCGTAGTTGGCAAATTCAATGTTTCATTCTTGGCAAACACACCGATAAATTTGGAAAGTGTGATTCATTCACTATTCATTACTCTCTGAAGTGTATTCGCATCCATTTTAAAATTCAGTGATAACGCCCCTAAATCTGTCTACTTCTATTAGGGCTTGTGATCGAGGTATACTAGTACACTAATAGGCGCATCTATAAGCTTGGTGAATTCCAACCTGACTGAGATGTTTCCACTCTGTTGTGGACTTAAATGTGTATTTACACTAGCAGATAAATCAGGTGTGATGTCAAACGGATAAACGTTAAATTGATCAATGAATCCTTTCTGCGTTACCCCATTCTCGAGCTCATCACAATCACCTGCAATATGGGCCAGATTACTATATGCTCTCGTGCAAAGAGGTAACACAGTATCTGATGAATAGTCCGTATCCATTGTTCCTCCCAACGGAATGCCATTAACGTATAGAGTTATATTTTTAAGTTCGGAATTCTCGAATTTAAAGGCAAACTTTTTATATTTTCCATTCACCGAAGCATGGTTCTGCATTCCAATTAATATCCTTTTAGGAAGATTTTCCAGGGCAATGTTTTCTATCTGTTTCGATGCCAACCCTGTTGGCACCTTGTATAGTTTGATTTGTACTCTGTTAATAGGGTATTTTACTATGGCGTTTAGTAAATTTTTCTCAATTTCTAGCTGTTTTGGTGAACTTAATTTCACTCGCCGTACGCGGAGGTATGTCTCCATAATATGAATCACAATGGGTTTTGCTCCCTCTTCTTGATCAGCATCCAGATTTAAGCAGATCTCAGGATTCGTGCGGGTGAGCCTTATTTTCATATCCACCCCATTCACAAGCAACTTCTCCTGGAATGTGAAATCTGTATGCAGTAGGGATGGAAAATAACCGAAAAGTGTAAAACCGGTCTTCACCGTCGCTATATTCTTAAAGCCGTTTTCTACCGGTTTTCACCGATGGAATTATGTATGCTTTTTAGGGAGGTAAATGATCCAAATATTAAACAGAAATAAGGTTTTAATTGATTCAATCAAGTATGTGTAACATTTGAATTAAAAAGTTTATTATCGAACTTGATTTTTGAAATAACACTTGAGAAAACAAAGAGCATTAAGTGTCTGATCTGACATTCTTGATCGAATCTTTGTGGCGAATAAACCAGCAGCTGAAAACATTCTCTCGGACTCTACGCTGGTGGCTTTTATTGTAAGCAACGCTTCGTACATTCGATCCAAGTTTTCGCTTCTATTCAAAGTAGCTTCAAAATATTTGAATTCATTGTTTACGTCAAAGGTCTCAGAAGAATCTTTCTTGGGTTTCATTTTCAGTTTGTTCATCTCACACATGTACTCGTTCATAAGTTGATCGTCATCATTTACTTCACGACCTGAGCTGCATTGTGAATCTTCGAGTTTCGAAGCAATTGATTGGACTTGGTCGTCTGTTTCTGAAATCTGGCAAGCTTCTGGAAAAAGCCTCTTAAATGTATGATCCGCATAATTCTTAAGTGCTTGTCTTGAAGGAAAGAGGAACGGTGCTGATGATTCATTTTTCATGACCTCGGGATTGTGGAGAAAACTCAGCAAGGCGACAGCTTCTGTTTGTCTTCTCGATAAGTAGCGATCAATGAGACACTGACGTAGCTCAAAAGCTAAAGGATTGTTTTTTCTTTCAAATTTATCCAAACCAGTGGACGAAGCGTGTCAAAGAGGCTCTTTAGAGCATTCCATTCTTCATCTGAAATCGTCTCTGTTGAGCATATCACTCTGAGGGCCTTTGGAATGCAATTTTGGAGTTCCAAAAATCTTTCTATCATGGCCAAAAGACTGTTCCACCTCGTTCTACAGTCAAGGATAAGCTTCATTTCCTTTCCATTAAATTCATCTTTAACAACATCCTGCAATCTCTCATTTTTCAAAGGAGGCTTTCGAAATATGCAGCAGATTTTTCTCACCTTATTTATTACTTTTAAGTAATCTTCTCGAAGTTTTGGAAGAACAATTACGTCATCTATGTCGGACTCAAAAATTGTATCAGTGCAAAAAATTTCACACTCATCTTCGCTTAACTCATGTGCAGAGTGTTCATCTTCTTCGATGGCTTCATCTTCAGGGGTAGGGTCACTTTCCCCTTCAACTAAATTTTCAGCAGTTTTTGAGTACAAGATATCCGAAACCGCGAGATGTATAGCATGTATAATGCATTGCTGGTGATCAGGTACTATTTCTCTTCCAAATTTGACCATTACTGAGGCACCGTCGGTAGTGCAACCCACGATATGCTTATCTAGGTCCAAGCCAAAGTCTTCCAATCTTTTCCTAACGATTGCAATAGTTTTGGTGCTATCGAGAGAACCATTTATTTTCATGAGACCAAGAGACCAATGTTGATTTTCATCATGAACATTAATATTAATATATCTTTGGTTTTGCAAAGATGCATACTCATCCATAGTTAATGAATAGCGGATTCCTTGTCTCACTTTTAGCAATTGATTGGATTTTAGCAATTGATTGGATTCCTTGTCTCACTTTTAGCAATTGATTGGAAACTCAGTCCATCTACACACGCAAGTTTCGAAATTTCCTCTTCTATGGACTTTTTTTTGCACAAACTCTTCCACTGTTCTTTGTTTCTTCAATGGCTGATTAATCTGGTCGATGTTTATGCCATGAATATTTTTAATGTGGGATGATAAACTTGGAGTAAAACCTCCACAACACTTTAAAACTTTGTGACATGTCATACACTCTGCTTCTTCTTTATTCTTACGTGTGAAATGATACCAAGCATTTGATTTCTTTGACATGATGGAGTATTAAATCTTAGAATCTTAACTGATCAATGTGCAATCATCCACATAACATTCAAGACTGAAGCACCAATTATTTACACTTAGAAACAAACAAAAAACGATACGAAACGATGCGAAACGTAATTACTATGTTTTTAAACGTTTGGAAACGTTTGTTTCATAGAAAATGGACCAAAGTGATCGGAGACTTGGGCAAAAATGTGAAAAACGGTTCTTATCGTCGGTTTCGGTGCTGATTAAAAATTTTGATCACCGGTTAAAAACCGGTTTTTTAACCCTTTAACCGCCAAACACGGATCTGTCCGTGTTCTCGGTCAACTGCCAAACACGGACCAGTACGTGTTAGCTTTTTGCCAAACAGGTACCAGTATGTGTTGGCTTTTTTACCTTTATTTTCTTTTATTTATTCAAAATTATTTGATATATTATTAATTTTGCTTATCTAAATACATTTTACATGTTTTAAATATTTATATATATAGAGGGTGTTTCAAAAAATGTATACACATTATAGTAAAAAAATTCTTTATTCCAAAAAATGACTTCTTTTTTTGGTCAGGATAAAATTGTTATCCATAAAGAATTATTTTTTATTATTGGAGACATTACTAGAGAAAATGAGGATATATGGGTAACTAATTCAAGTTGATACAGTGATTTTTTCGACCTCCCAAAAATGTCCTTTATACTACTTTCTTCTTTAGTTTGATAATATCCCTCGACACTTAAAAAGGTATCCTTCGCTTCTTTGGAAAAGTTGAGGACATTTTCCAGATAGGCTTGTAGGTGATAGAAGCCCGTGCCTGCCGATACGTTGACCTGATTTAAATATACGTCACACTGGTTGAATATGGCGTGCAGAAAGTTTGTTTTAGGGTATACAGCATATTTTTCATCACAGTCCGTTCCATCAGAATGGGCTATACGTAGTTTAGCGTACATGTGCACACAGCTTGGATCAAAAAAGTAAGGGCCTGAGCTGGATATCACGAATTCTATAGGGGCACTCGGGGAACTAATTGTGTTTAAAGGGTTAATTGTAATAAAGTCACTGTGTTCAATAGAAACTTCAGTTGGGGGCATGTCAAAGAGGGATAGCTCCGATTTACAGCATTGTGAACTACACGGATGGATGAAGCGTGCCATGACGAGTTAGAAATAGTGCCTCCTCTCTCGACAAGTAGTAAACAAACTATGATTCATGAGATCAATGTCCTTAGCTTATATCAGTCAAAAAAAAGGTCAACCATAGGCTTCATTCGCTTAGAACACTTCTTTTTTATATCCTTTTACGTTTGCCACGTGGTGGTAATCCCTTCTTCGGCCAGTCTCTTCTTCCCACCACCACGCATTTTTCTCTTTGCATCTTTGACGATTTCGTCCCGTGTACGTTTTAAGTGTTTTTTTAGAGCTTCTTTAGGTTTAGCCCCAGCCAATATGTCTTCTGCAGTGTTAAGACCTGATTGTAGCGCTTTCCTTCCGAGGTATCTGGCACCCCTCTTCAGCAAAGGAACAGCCGTACGTAGTATGGTTGAAAAAATGGACCCAAGTCCACTACCACGCTGGTATCTCACCCTCGATAGACGGTGAAAGGCTTTCTGTCCATTATAACTCAGTGCGTCGAAAGTGCAGCTTCACTGTTAAGCTCCCGTCACCGAATGGGAAATTTTTACCCTCAATCGTTCTTATATATATTGAGATATTGGTTATTAGATTAGTTGCGACATTCACATAATGGGTCTGTCATATGTAGTACTCAAACTCCTTCCTCTATGGTTGGGGATGTGGGCAATGTGCAGCAGGCGTGCCTAGGTATCCCCAAGAAACTGGTGCTCGACTATATTGCTGTAAATATAGCACATGTCTGGGGGCTGAGAGCTTTCACCCAATTTCTCCATCTTCATTTGATACATTAAGCTGGACAAGTCATGCTGTGCCTCGTGAAAGCCATCTCTTTGGAAGGCTGTGCTATATCGGCCCTCAGCCACAATTGTGAACAGCTCTTTATGTTTAATATTTCTACTAAGCTTTGACTTTAACTTCAATGTGCATGCAGGCGTGTCTGTGTTTACGACTTCAAAAAGTAAATCGTTTGTCAGGTACGACCATTCAAGACTCTTGTTTAACCCCGTCACAATGTCCGTCACAATGCCCGATTCCTAAAGATACATTTGTGCTATAATACCGTTCCTCACCGAACAGGACTGAACGCATAGTATTGTCTAAGGTTATGCCTAATTTTTTGCACTCATCGATTCTTCTAAGTATCAGAAATATAATTTGCTTATTTTCAAGAGTTAAAAATTTGGTGGCTAACTGCAGTTCACATAACCCCACCTCATACGAATCACGACCCAAATCAATGGGTCCATGGAGATCTGTTACAAAGTTGGCTAGTGTGTTGTTAGGGTGTACAGACAGGGACGAGGAGGACGGGAGTGTGACGTAGAAATGGTTAGGAGCCATGTTGCATACTATTTAAGCTTCATTATTGAATCACCTTTTATATAGGTGTTGAAGCTTTCTGGGTACCCTAGCCATTTCACCAGGTACATTTTTCTTTCCTGAATCTTTGCTTCCTAAAATTTTCCTAAATTAAATGCCACTTTCTGTAACTCCTCGCGTTAAAGCCTCCTGCGATTCCTTCCCCATTCAAATCTTCAACGTAATACATCATTATCTCACCTTTAGGTCTCATAGCCCTAACTCTAAAAATCTCACGTGTCCATCCTCGCTCAAATCCCTTCGCGAATTTATTTCTCGAACGCGACTGCCTTAAATAATCATTGATTTTGAAACGCGCAGAGTCGGCTGGTGTTCCATCTCTTCTCACCTCTGGGCGCGTACCTCTTTCTAAAACCTCGTGAGGTGTTGTACCAATCGTGCGATAGTGTGAGCAGTTGTAGGATGATGCCAATGATTCCAGAATGTCTAGAAATCTGTATGTTTTTATGTATAAAATAGCGGTGCATGCGTTCCTTTATGGTACGTTGAACTCTTTCAGCTAAAGAAGCCTTATGTATAGAATTGGTAGTGTAATAGCTGATATTAAACTCTGTCAACATGTTCTGAAAAGCACGGCCTATAAATTCCTCCCCCACATCCGTACAAAAATAGCCAGGAACCCTGTTTTCTATTAACATCAGCGCTTTGGTGGCTTTAGCGACTGTTTCAGGTGATTTATTTTTCAGAGGAATTAGCCACAGATATCTAGAGAATACATCTTTTATGAACAGAATGTAGCGGTAACCATCGTTATACTCAGAATATCTTTGCATATCTGTTAAATCTGCTTGCCAAATAGTCAATCGAAGCAGCTGTTGTCTTGACTGTTTTAAACCTTTTTATCACAGGCTTATGAAGTGTATAAGCGTCCTGCTCCCGCAAAAATCTCTCAACATCTTTTTTTCCTACTCCGTAAACACTTCTGTACAGTTTATCTACGCCTCCGTAGGAGGCTGGGTTAGAAATGTCATAATAACGTCTTCTTAATATGTTAGCCATTTGCGTATTTTAGAGGCACGTGGGTAGGGTTGGCCGTTGTTTAACCTCTTCTTTCTTCTCTTCAAAGGTGTTACCGCCAGGGGTGATGGCGTCTTCGATTGTGTCACGCGCGTCGCATATTCCAAGTCTTTTAACCTGTCCAGATTTCCTATCATTGTTTTGGGACATTTATTTGTTGTAGTCTTGCTTTAATATGCTTCCATCCTGATGGTGAGTGCCTATCCCACTTTCTCACCAGACCATGGACGATGTCTACGATCTTCGATCCCTGTACCTTTGCTCCTTCCACAATGATCTCACCTGTATCGGTCCATTGTATGGCGGGATCCTCATTCAATAGATGACAAAGACTTAAACCTTTATTCCTCAATATATGTGGGAGGGTGCTTTTTAATACATGCTCGATATATTGTGTGACCGACCCATTAATCTTTGGTTGGTCAGCTCTATCGTCGGACACAGGTCTTATGTCACCATGTCCATCGTTCCCTGTGCTGTGCCTAATAACCACGGGAATCTCTGTCGGGTTCTTATAATTTTCGTACTCGTGAAGAAATTTCTGCAGAGCTTCTTGGTATAAGATTCTTTTCTCATCGGGTGTTTTTTCACTGTTTAATTGGGTTAGCAATTCTCTTTCTATTCTTTTAAGCCTGCTTTTACGGGGATCTAATTCCGTGTCTGGATTCTTTGAACTTTGCAGTGAAGCATACATCTCGTGTGGAATCACTACCACTTTCTTCATTATATTAATCTAGTCAGTAAAGGACCCAAAACTGAAAATAAGATGGGGAGGAATGACCCTCTTCTTTGTACAATAATTCGTTTTTTCTTCCCTACAGTTTGACTTTTACGAACGAGTGCACGTATTATGTTCTTGTGGTGGTTCTGAGGTGGTTTCATTGATACATTACAATTTATAACGTTAAGACAGATTTCACAGATGCATTTTTAAAAGTCCGAGTCGATATTTTTAGCAAACATCTGTTGCATTGTCCGGGGCAGTCGATGATAGATTTTTATTAATTCATGGTATTTCTTTAGCCTCTTTGTCATTCTGGAATATACACCGTTTCAGGTTCGTTTCGAAATATATTCGTTCTTAGAAGCACCCTAAACGTGTTTCGCGGAATGAAGGTCACAAAGCAAATATCCGTAACGCGGGTTTGTAGCTTCTTTATAAACTTCCTAACGCTGATTCGGGAACATTTGATTGGCTAATACCCCAATTTGTGATACATCTCTACGTTGCGCGAATAAGACTAGATATTGTGTATTTAACGACACATCGCGCATGTATCTATTTTTCAAAAATAGATTCTGATTGATGAAGAACACGTTTATGTTAAGATGGTAGGAGAATACTGTAAATGTCTCGGCAAACGTTTTATCCATCTACAACATGAGATCGTCAATTACAATGACTGTATGTTCATTTCCCTTTAACGAATTAACGTCATATACACCTTTGTGGAACAAAATATCATCTTGGTACTCGTTGAACACTGATTGATACGTCGAATAGCACCATATAACTTTATGCACAAATTTTGAGAACATCTCTCCCTTTTCTTTAATGATTTTAAGCATAAACACAGTTTTACCACATCCTGTAGGCCAGATATACATGTGGATGGGCTCGTGAACCTGAATTTTTCTACAGAATCCATTTCTAACACGTCACACTCCTAAGTGGGTCATTTACAAAATATAATAAATATTTAAGTGTGACCCTTATATTCTACAGTCTTGCTTTTCGCTTCTCCCACGAACCGTGAATGACGATGAGGTACAACACCCATCATCGATATTACAGATGACCCCGACGACAGTGTAGTTGTGATCACAGAATCCTTCCCCCCGACGAATCCTCACCAGCGATACCTGTAGCACGCCAGTTCAAAGCGGAAGGCACGATGAAGAGCCCACCACATCAGGTATAAAGTGCGCCAGGATTGCGCCGGTTAGACCACCAGTAATAGAGCCCCAACCTTCTACGTCTTACGACACAACCCCCCACAATGGTTCCTTCTGCAAATATACCACCTTATTCAATCCGGGTACATCCACCACAGCAGCTTCTCACTCTGTTGAGGATGGCATAACATTGGAGTTGGTGCGCACCGCTACCCCCACCCCAGCCTTGACTAGAAATCGGTATATAGTCAGGGTTGATCCTAGATCCATGTATAGTAATGGTGTTGAACACAGACTACGCCACATAGTCGAACGTATTGTAGGGTTCGACCTTCATAACTGCGACGAACGTGAAGTCAGGACGAGGCTGTCCTTCGGATTTGGGTCAGATGACGGAGATGTAGATGATTTTTGGGTAGTAATACCGTTCAGCCGTTTGGCAGCTGAAGATATAGAGTATATATTAGGCCGTATAATGTAGACCTCTCGAAGTAGTATAGCCTTCAATATGGATAACTTCACGGTAAATATTGACCGTGTATTCCGTGTTGCGAGTCATACTGCCACACCTTATACTCTTAACTTCAATTCTCAGGCTATTTATAGGCGGCATATAAACACCGATTGTGGTTGCGGCTTTATAGCAGTAGTCTTGGCCCGTATGTTTACTGTACTATATACACGGGTCAAATAAATTTGGTTGCCTAAGGTAGTGGAGCGTGCCCATAAACTAGCTGTAGACTGTAAACTTGAGTTTGACTGTAATATGGGTCGTGAAGAGCTGAGAAGGATAGAATAGGAAATGTTCGTATAGTTGTGTTTGGAATGGATGATCGTCGTAGGACTATGTATGTTTTTAAAAGCAGTGTGAGAGATCGTACAAGGCCTCTACTTATTTTAGGACTGTCAGGGACAACGTATCTCCCCATCCGTAATATAAGGGACCTTTACGCGAGTTATGATAAAAGTCGAAAATATGGAAGGCATCATGATTTGTGTAAGGACTGTATCGAGTTTGCGGGTGATATAGTGAAACATTGTAAAGATTGCCACATGGTATGTCAGCGGTGTAAAGTCTCCAAATGTGATAGCCGTGTAGTTGAAGCTGAGAAGAGGGATTGTGATGTGTGGAGACGTACATTTTTCAATAATATCTGTTTTGATCTCCATAAATCAATTGGCACGTGCAGGAAAATGAGAATCTGTGAATGTGGTATGTTTCATATGATGGACAATTGGGGGAATTTCAAGCATAAATGTGATGAAATTCGCTGTTCTACATGCCATGAGAAATATAAGGCGAATGGAGTAAAGCAGGTACTTTATATGAAAGACGCTAAGCCTAAAATTAGCCCTTGTATAACTGTGTACTACGATATAGAAACATACACGAACGCTGAAACCAAAGAGGTTATTCCACATTTACTTGTAAGCCAGACTATCTGTGATGAGTGTATGGAGATCGAGTGTGATAAGTGTCACAAATGTGGTAAACGGACAAACGTTTTTAAAACGAATGCCCACGATAGCCCTGTGAAACTCTTTGTGTCCTATATTGTCAAGTTAGCGGACAAGTTCAAAAAAATGACACAGTTCCTTTATAAGGAGTTGCTTGAACACGAGTCATCTGAGATATTTACAGGTGCTCCCTTGAAAAGAGGCAACAAGCTAATGCAGATGCAAATAATAGGTAATGTACAGTTTAAAGACACTTTATTATTCACACCTTGTAAATTAGCAAAGCTACCCAAGGTGATGGGCGTAGCCGCTGAAGTTTCAAAAGATATTTCCCTTACACGTTCCTCACTAGCGAAACTTTAAATTACGTAGGACTACCTCCATCCAAACATTACTTCAACTATGAATGTATGAGTACAGATGAACGTGAAGATTTTGACCGATACTACAACAATTTTAATGAATCTAATCGTTATAATATAGCTGATGAATGTGAGCGTTATTGCGTGAATGATGTGCGCGTGCTTAGAGTATGTTTCCAAGCCTTTAGAAGGATGTACATAGGCTGTTTCAAATGCGATCTGTTGCAAGTCGCAACCACCATCGCCTCATTATATTTTACGGTGTTCAAGAGTAACTTCATGCCTAAAGACACCTTAGCCATTATTCACAGAAACAACCCCCGCAGTTATGGGCACAAAGCTATTCACTAACTCATACACATACAGCAGCAGACAGATGTATACATAAAGCATGCCCGCAACACGGGTGAAGTAGCCATTAAGGTTAATAGTCTTGTTTTGTGGGTTGCTGGTGTAAGTGAAAACCGTGCCACTGGTGAGAAGACTGTGTACTCCTTTAACGGTTGCTGGTTCCACGGATGCCCCCGTCCAGAGTATGGAATCGCAGGATATCCACGGTTGATCTCCTGCCGACTGTCTTGCGTGGACCCGCACCCGCGCTCAACTTATAGTATCCCAGTTCACTCACAAGGTCTTGTGGGAGCATGAGTATGATGCACGGATGGAGACAGATGGGCAGTACCGTGAAGAAATAAACACGATCAAATGTTCAATGGTGCTGGATCCTCTCAAATGCGGTGATAGCTTGTTCGGAGGGCATACAAATCCCTTCAAGCTATACTTTCCGCCTACGGAGGGTGTTGAACTCTATTACTACGACGTCTGTTCTTTATACCCCTACGTGATGAGGAACAATCCGTATCCCGTAGGTGCGCCTGAGAAACTGGTGGGACCTGACCTACCCACCATCGAGGAGTTCTCAACAAATTTGAAAGGGTACTATTTCGGCCTTTCTTTCGTAGACTTGCTTCCCCCTCGCGATTTATGGATGCCGATCTTACCCGTCGTTATCGACCACAAGCTCATGTTTCCCTTGTGCGTGAAGTGTGCAGAAGAGAACAATGGTGATTGTGACCATACAACCCACCAGCGTAAGATTAGAGGTGTATATACAAGTCCAGAGCTGGGTCTAGCTGTTCGCCATGGCTACAGCATATTGAAGATACAAGAGGTGTAGAGGTTTCAGAAGCTACCCAACCTTTTCACGCCATATATAAACGCTTTTTTGAAAGATAAGGTCGAAGCATCAGGGTATCCGCGAGGAGTTGATACCGAAGATGAAAAGTCGGCCTATATTCAACGTTACCGTGATCGTGAAGGTATGCAGCTTGACCGTTCCAAAATTGTAAAGAACCCTGGCAAGCGCTTTAGTGCAAAGTTGTGTCTAAACAGTCTTTGGGGAAAATTTGCACAGCATACTGACAAAGGGAACGTTCATTTGGTACAAAGTTATAGTGAAGTGTGGGATTATGCCAACGCTCCCGATAAAGAGGTCATGGAGATCGTGAATGTAGGTAATACTTACATAATAAAGTACAACAATACCGAATTGACCACAGATACCTCACGGTTTACAAACATACCTGTAGCCAGCTTCACAACGGCCTACTGCACGCATCAAACTTTGGGGCCTACTGCATTCTCTTGGGCGGAGGGTTTTGTACGCCGATACAGATAGTGTGATATTCACAGAGAGGGAGGGTGAATATAAACCTCCTATTGGTGAATTCCTCGGTGAGTTGACTGATGAGATCAAGGATGAGTATGGAGACACCGCATACGCCGACTCTTTTGTCTCAACAGGGCCAATAGGGTACTGGTGAGGGTGGGAGAGGATATGAAATATATCCTGAAGGCTATGGGTATCACGCTCAACCAGGCGAATCGGCGGGTCATTAACTTTGATTCGTTGAAGGATCTAGTGTGCTTGGATGATGATGATGAGGGCGACCGGGCGCCCCAACTAACTGTAGGCACCCACAATCTTCGGGCGCAGAAGCTGGGGGGGCGTGAAGGAACTTAGGGGTACGAAGGTGTGTCGTAACAACTATAGGAAACGTTACCAGGTACCTGGTACCTATGATGCCGTACCCTTTGGATACCATAATCTTTGATGTGTCTATTGTTAACTTATTTATTACACATATTTGTAGATATATACACTTTGAATATTTCGTTTATTAAATAAATCGTGTTTCAATTAGCGTTTCACTTTCTCCTGTGTGTGTGTGTGTGTGTACGTAGGAGAAAGTTCTAAGCTCCGCCCACTGTAAGATTGACCACGTGACTCCTGCTACTACCTGGGCTTCCCTGCGTGCTCAGTTGATCACAGTAAGTCCTGGATCTCAGACGTGTATTCTCCCGCGTAGACAGAAAATAGTAATGGCTACCTTTAATATTGCGTGTTCGACGTCTATGAAGTGGTATTCGGCTAAGTGTCAAGATGTAGTGGATACTGAAAAACTCCTTATTTCACCCTCATTTGATACTTTTACGGCTACATTGAATCTTGCGAAGGAGCAAGAGGTACAAATACTCTACGGCTATTCTGGCGAGAGCATTGTAGGATTTCGTAATACAAGTGATGTATTGAACTATGTTGTAGGACTAAACTTTATAAAAGCTTACATATACCGTGAGGTAGAAGAAACAACACGTGCAGAAGAGAAGCAACGGATATGGATAGTGAGCCTTGTTGATGAGTGGTGTGACAAGCGATATTATGTCATGTTGCATCATACCGGTTACTCGTACCCTGCGACTGAGAATATAAATCTTGTCATCATGGAGAATCTTAAGTATTTTTATCACTATATTAATATATATCATGACGAGGTTTGTAGTGAGGTTGTGGTTAATGGGCTGTGTGAGTTTTTAATAGACTTTAGAGACGAGTATCGATTGTTAAACAAAAAGGAAGAATATGGCCATATGTTTCTCTCAAATAGTGCGCCGGATTGTGAAGATGTTTAGTTTGTGGAAATGAACGTCTGGTGAGTGATAAAACATTAAAACCGATATAAAATGTGTTTAGTTCGTGAAAATCTCCCTATGCAAAAATGTCTGGTGCGTATTCTGGGGAGTGGGAGTGTTAAAACATTAAAACCGAAATTACTTCATGTATCTGAAAATTTCTCAAAACATCTACCCAATATAATGGGATACAACTATTCATGTTGGAACAGCGCCGTACACGTTTCATTAACTTATGGTGTGACTCACTCCTCTCGTCGAGCCGATCCGTTGCATGTGGCTCATAGTCATCTCCGAGCTTGAACCGAATGGACGTGCGCTCCTCGAATACGATGGAACTTCCTTTGAGCAGTATTCTCAACGCTGTGTACGATGTGTCTGTGACGAAGTCGTTGCGCGTATTCAGGCGTAAATCCGGTGCCGTTAACTATGTACTGGAAACGGCCTGTAGACAAAAAAACAAACGGAATGTTGTTTATTTATGTGTCGAGGAGATGAATAGAATCTTCGTGATAGTTGAGAAGTGGAGTGAGGATCGTTATAAAATTCCTACGGGTGTAGGTACAAGAAGAGAGCAGATTAGTGACACCCTCTCATACGCCGTTGTTTGTACGTTGTATATAAATAACGATCGGCCATGCATTGATATACGGCTGATGTGGAAGAATGCTTCTGATAATAACGCTCTTGTCCCTACGCGAAACCGTTTCATCCTGGACAGAATGTTTGAAATCGTCTGATTCCGCAAGCTGAAGCCTATATTAGACGCACGTGTTACGGATATGCTTTATTTTCATACGGTTCTTGAATACGCATACACCGCTCTGCTCGATGGGTTTACCGAGTGTAGGACTGAACAAGGTGAGAATGGTCTAGAGCTGGATGCTTATTTAAAAAGTTTAGACTCTTTGAAATATCATGAACTTTGGTACAAAGCACTTGATCGGTACAGGGCTGAGCTCACGTACACCGTTCACCCTGAAGAACTATTTCTTTATATAATGAGCAGCTGTCGTAACGACTTAGAAGATTATTTCAACTGTCGCTATGCAGTGTGAAGAAGAGTTCACGATTGAAAAGCTCGGGTCGGTAGAAATAAACCTTCGAGGGAAAGGCGTGTTTATAAACTTGTATTTGACGTTGTGGCTAACGATGACCTCTTTGTGCGTGCTTTTGATTGTATTCTAGGCGTATTTACAGATAACTTGCCAACCGGATGTAAAGTGGGCACAAAAATAGTACTGAACGATATGAAGGGCATTTATATAGAGTACAGGTTTTCCTATAACTTGAGCGGTGAAATAATATTAAGCTGCGTATACTGTGTAGTGCAAAGCAATAACGATGTGATTGTAGATTCGATTACGTTTGAGTTTAGTGTTTTGCGCAGTAGAACAAAGTGAATGTATTTATTTTCAATATATTTAACATAATTGTGTGTATATATGTATATATATATTTTTTTTTTCCTCTACTGCTATATTGATGGCTAAACGTTTTGTATTTCTTATTTTTTATTTTGTGCAATAGAAGATAAAGTGTATATATTTATTTTCAATATATTTCATTATTTAACATAATTGTGTGTGTGTTTATATTTTTCTTGTATATTTTTCTTGTATATTGATAGTTATACGTTTTGTATTTCTTATTTTTTATTTTGTTACTTTGTACAGTAGAAGATAAAGTGCATGTATTTATTTTCAATATTTTTAATTATTTAATGTAATTGTGTATATATATATATGTATATGTATATATATGTATGTATGTATGTATGTATGTATATATATATATATATATATATATATTTATATTTCTCCTGTACTGTTATATTGATGGTTATATTTTTATTGTTTGATTATATACATATTCCTCGTTCATATTTCTTATATTATTATTTTTAATTTTTTTTATCATTCCAATGTATATTTATTTTCTATATATTTACAATATTTCGTTTAAATAAACAGAATGATGTAATGGTGTTTTATTTAATTCTTTTGGTTGTAAACGATAATTAATTATACCAAATGGCTGGTTACGCTTTCTAAAACGACTGACGGATTTCTAAGCCAACTGTCAAGAATATATGCTTTAATTAAATGAATAGCACAATCTGGCAACTCAACCTGAACAAGCCAGTTACGCCTTCTGAGCCAACTGGCGGAATTCTAAGCCAACTGTCAATAATATATGCTTTAATTAAATAAATAGCACAATCTGGCAACTCAACCTGCAGAAGCCATTTACGCCTTCTAAGCCAACTGGCCGATTAAGCTAACTGGCGGATTTACACCTTATAAGACTGCGGGCGCTCGGCTGAAGTCTTAATATGCACTTGGCTCCTACCAGGTGAACACCTTTCTTCTCTCTCTCCTCTCCTCTCTTTCTCTTGGGGGATAACTCCGCCTCCAAGTTTCATAACCCTTTGTTGCTCTTGCAACATTCCCCCTCCCCCTTTGCATAAACCCCCTCCCCTTGTTGCATAACCCCTTTGCAACATCTTGCAACATTGATCATTATCTCACTGCAACATTCTTGCACTCGTCCATTTTTCGCCCATACTACTACCGGTGATCTATTTAATTCCATACCTCTTTGTAGTTTAAATATACTTCCTGAGAAACTACAAAAATTTAAAAAGTGTTACATATTGAAACTAATACAGCAAATAATAATTACACCAGATCTTTTGGATCACCTGAAGATCCATCACTCCAGCCTTTTTAGTTACCTTTATAAGGCTAACTAACGAAAATATCACGACCTAACCTAACCAGTCATTAGGTCAACTGTACGCCCTTGACGATTGGTTAGGTTAGATCGTGATATTTTCGTTAGTTAGTCTTATAAAGCTAACTAAAAAAGGCTGCGTTGACAGATCTTCAGGTGATCCGATCTTTTTCAAAACGTTCACAAATCTTGTTACTGTTACTGAATTCATTATCAGTACTCAAAATACATCAATGATGTTATAGGTAATTTCTGTCAATACCTCTCATTTAAAAAAAAAATTTCAGGTATTTCAACTTATTTGGCCATAGCTGTATGTATCAAGGCCTACGAACCTTAATGGGCTAAAGAGTATGAAGGCAGACCCTTTATACTTTTAACAAACAGAGTCATTGTTAAAGTTACCATTTTACAACTGTAAATAAAAAAGGTTGCCGTAGAAACAAAGAATGAACAGTCAAGTAATATTTTAGAAGCGATTTTCCATGAATTGCTTTCTACAACTATTTAATCTTTAATTTTTAATTAATTAATAAATGAAAACTAAAAGCGTGTCGAAGAAATATGCCAATTTTCTTCAAAGAAAAATAGGTACTTTCCTGTTATCCCGGACCCCAGACTTTTTGCCAGTTGCCAGACTTCAATTTTGATACAGAATATTTTCGTTAAAACTAACGAAAATATCACGACATAACCTCACCAATTATCAGGGCGTACAGTTTACCTAACCGGGCATTCAATTAACCTAATTAGTTGGTAAGGTTAGGTTAAGTCATGATATTTTCGTTAGTTTTAACGAAAATATTCTGTCAAAATTGAAGTCTGGCAACTGGAAAAAAGTCTGGGGTCCGGGATAACAGGAAAGTACCAAAGAAATAGTGCAAAACATAATCAACGTCTTTAAATTGTTGATGAACATATAAAATTTATTTAAATTGAATGAATTAATGAAGTATAATAATTGTGTGAAATTACAGAATTCGTAGTGATTCATAATATTTGAAGTAAACATTATACCACCTTTTATGGGTTTCATTCTTTAGGTTTTGAATACTAAATTCAGTCATTTACATCTTTTGGGTTAAAAAAAAATTCGATACTCACTTTAAGTTTTTATTCTAATTTAATATACGAAAGAATCTCAACGAAACATTAAATTTACTCCTTTGCAGCGTTGGTATGTCCATTAACCCCTTCATAAAATCGAAGTACATTAAATTTATACAATAGCAAATGCAACACTCATCTTACACTTTATATGATAGCAAAGTTTATGAACGTCTGACAAAATATCGTAAAAATATCCCTTTCCTGTGAGGCAACGGCTGGATTATTACTTTCCAGACCGTTGGTAAGGAAGATGCGTGCCAGTGCAATGACCTCCAGACTTCTTTTTATGGGATCTGACAAAGGAGAGAGTCTGTGCACAGAAACCGTCCAACTTTCGGCTTTAAATCTCAAATGAGCTCTTGGAGTACATCACAAAGTTTATACTGGAATGTTTCTTAGTAGCGAGAAATGAACATTTGGGTTTGTTTACTTGTCTTAAACCATTACAACCTGGTATTTATTCC
Source organism: Bathynomus jamesi (assembly GCA_023014485.1). Classification (NCBI taxonomy): domain Eukaryota; kingdom Metazoa; phylum Arthropoda; class Malacostraca; order Isopoda; family Cirolanidae; genus Bathynomus; species Bathynomus jamesi. The sequence continues at coordinate 277,355 of JAJOZX010001760.1, read as the reverse complement.
TCAAAGTATAGTCCAACTAAAATAACGTTTCCGGGTTCCAACATATATTTAATGCAAACCTACAATTGTGAGTAATACGTATTCGGTGAATGAAACCATTCATTCTAACTTCTTTCGGATCTTGTGGGTTATAACCCATCATTTTTGACAGCAATTAAAACTAACGAAAATATTACGACTTAACCTAACCAATCGTTAAGGCGTACAGTTGACCTAATCGGGCATTCAATTAACCTAACTAGTAAAAGGTCAACTGTACACCTTGACGATTGGTTAGGTTAAGGAATCACCTGAAGATCAGCGCCCACAGCCTTCTTTAGTTAGCTTTATAAGGCTAACTATTGAAAATATCACGACTTAACCTAACCAATCGTCAAGGGCATACAGTTGACCTAACGATTGGTTAGGCTAAGTCGTGATATTTTCGTTAGTTAGCCTTATAAGGCTAACTAAAGAAGGGTGGGGGCCCTGATCTTCAGGTGATCCGGTTAAGTCGTGATATTTTCGTTAGTTTTAATTGTTGTCAAAAATGATGGGTTATAACTTACAAAATCCTTATATAAATATATTTTGCTGAAGTTAATTTATGGTTTTTGATTTGGGACCAGGAAAGGTAATGTTGGGTCATTGTCGGGACCAGGAAACATATATATATATATATATATATATATGTTAAACACAGACCGTGCATGGAACAAGGAACTCTTCTGGGAAAATTAAATCCACTATAGTGGATTTAATTTTCCCAGAAGAGTTCCTTGTTCCATGCACGGTCTGTGTTTAACATATAAGTTTCTCAGGGGACCATTCTGAGTTTGTGTGTATATATATATATATATATTTAGTGGTGGACCGGATATCCGCATCCGCACTTCTGACTGCGGATATTACCTCTAATAAATTATGCAATTTACAATTAAATTAGTTATAAAGTAGCTTATAAAGCCCAGTCATTCACATTTTGTAAATTATTAATTATTAATGAACAAACAAATATATAAAAATACCTGGTAACACAGAAAATTGAATGAAACTTGTTTCATTGAATTTTCTGTGGCTGAAACTCTTGAGAAAGTTATTATTTTTATCATAATGAAAACATTAATATTAATTTTAATTCTTATGCATTGCCTGCCATAATAGTAATATCACGAAATTTGAAAAATTATGTCATATATTTATAATTCTATATTATATTGATAGATTAACTAAATATCCGCATCCGCGGATATTGAAATTAAAGATCCATCCGCAGATGTTGAAAAACTGACATCCGGTCCACCACTAAATTATATATATATATATTATATATATATATATATATATATATGCAGGCCCTCTCAGAGGTCTAGAGAGGCCCGGGCCACTTCCAGCTTTTGAGGCCCATAGCCTCAATTATTACTTTCACTGCAAAACATTATATTCAAACGTGAAAGTTTCTAAATTTGAGGCCCCCCCTTAAGCTTGAGGCCCAGGCCAAATGGCCCTCCTAGCTCCCCTATGATAGGCCCTGTATATATGTGTGTAATAGAGAGTTAGATAAATAGATAGAAATTCAAGATTATGTATGAATTTTTTCCTAATACGGTAAACAGCGTAAGGGAAAATGAAACGAAGATTCCAAGTAGGCAAGTATTTTAACAATTTTTCAGCAAAATTCCCAAAATACTATATACTCAATATAGAAAGAAATTAATGAAATTAATAAAAATTGCAAAATGTAGCTATTATAACGATTAATTTTCCAAACAAAGGAGACATGAAAAAAACACATGAACAACCATAAACAGGCTTTTCTGAAACCAAATTAATTAAAAATTCATTGAAGAAACTAAGTGTTGGTAATAAGTTAATTACTGATAATATTTCTCTAGCAAACTCTTTAATTAACTATATTACTTCAATAGCTGATAAGCTTCGCTCACATTTACTAAATAATGATCACTCACCATTCAGCCCACTAAATTTATTTTCTTTTGTTCATGCTACCTCTTCTGAGGTTAGGAAATATGACTGTTAAATTAAAAAATTAAAAAAAGAAAACATTCATAACATTCCTGTACCTATAATGAAGCTTGTTAAAGGTAAAATATCCTTAACTTTGGCTAAAATTGTCATTCAAATATTTCCAAAGGAAAATTCCCATCACTGCTAAAAATTGGTTGTACAACACTTCTCTTTAAGTGGGGTGATCCAGCAGTAGCAACTAATTACAGGCCGGTGTGTTCATTATCTGTGTTCTGCAAAATGTTTCAGAAAATTGTAAAAGGTAGAATGCAGCTTATTTAGAATCATACAATATATCATCTTCAAATTAATATACTGATAATAAAACCTTCTAAATTTAGAACTTATAACTTCTTTTTGAAGGTATCAACACCTTTGTCAAAGGATATAATAACTGCTTTTGATGATACATAACTTCTTTAGATAGAAGGAATTGTCTTCAAAACTTCTTTTTTGATTGATTTGAGACAGTAGAAGATAATATTCCTATGTCTAGAAGGTTGTGGGAAGTCTGTTTTCTGTGTATGGATTTTGTAAAAATAAACCAACGGAAATTACTTTAATCTTATGGAAAGTGCAAATGTCGCTAAAGAGAATAAAGACATAATGATTTCTGTATTTATGGATTTGAGTAAGTTGAGTAAGGCTTTGATGTAATAGACCATAATATTCTGCTAAATAAATTATAGTGTTATGGCTTTAGAGGAACTGTCAGTGACTAGACTAAAAGTCATTTATCTAACAGATATCAAATTTTATCAGTACAAACGGTCTGCCCAACTAAAACGATTGTTAAACACAGGGTTCAGTCTTGGGTCCACCGTTATTTTTATTAAATATAAATGATCTTCCACGCTCTTCTGATATACTTTACTTCGCAATGTTTGTAGATGATACAGCTATACTTTTTTTGCAATGTTAATTCAGCTAAGAATTTAAAACAGAATTTATCAAAGTAATAATGAAATGAGTGACCCCCCAATAAACTCTTTCTAAATACCAGTAAAACAAATTTCATGATTTTTTTTTTACCTGCGATCGACCCCTCTGCAGCATCCTGCCTCATTTTCACAATTTGGTGGAGGAGGGAATTAGTTTCCACTCCCCTCCTGCCCTCGTAGCCATCCACGCATGGCTGATCAATGACTTTGCACAAGAGCCTGTCCAGTTGGTTCTTGAAATTATTCAGATTTATGGGTTGAAGGTTCCTCAGTTTTTTTGGCAGGGCATATAAAAGTTTTGGACTTCGCATTACGAATGTATTTTCATGGGTCCCCGTCTCACCGAAGCCGTGACAGTACACAAGTGCTGATATGAAAAATAATGGAATATAAATAAAAATCTAGGATTAAATGTATCGGGTGATTTTTAAACATCTGACACTGTAAAAGGTTTGTATTTTTTTATTAACTGGAATAAAAGCATGAAATTTTTACTGTACCTTCTTTCGTCATGGGAAATTATGTAGTTCCCGAGTGCAAAACATGCTCTGTGATGTTCTCTCAGTTCATTATTTCTTTACACACGAACAACAAAATTTTGCAGTACTCTAAACAGAGTATCTGTTGAAATCTGAGAAATTTCTTGTTCAGTTGATGTTTTCAATCCTCGTATTGTGTGTGGGTTCTATTTAAACACTCAATCTTTTAAATAACACAACAGATAAAAGTCACATCTGATGATGATGTTGGCCATGATATTCCTGTAGGAAAAACCGCAGGAAATCTGTTGGACAGGATTCTTCCGTCAAAAGTATCGTGATCTGAGAGGCAGAGCTGGGCACTTGCGGTTTTTTTTGCGGTACTGCGGTACTACCGTGTTGGTCCGTACCGCGGAAAGTACCGCGGGAAATTTGAATGCGGTAGCGGTACTGCTGTACTTTCAGCGATCCTTTGCGGTACTGCGTTATGCGGTACCGGTTTGGTAGTGCGGTAGTAGTACCGCAGTACCGCAGTACCGCAAAAAAACGGGCAAAAAAACGCAAGTGCCCAACTCTGCCAGTGAGAGGACATCACATAGAGCATGTTAGTAGTATAGCCGCAAAAGGGGAGAGTGCAGGAATGTTGCAGGTTATTATGTAATGTTGCAAAGGGGGGTGGGGTTGTTGCAAAGGGGTGGGGGTTGTTGCAAAGGGGTTGTTGCAAAGGGGGGTGGGGGGAACTTGGAGGCGGCGTTATCCCCCAAGAGAAAGGAGGAGGAGAGAAAGGAGGAGAGGTGTTCACCTGGCAGGAGCCAAGTGCACATTAAGACTTCCAGCCGGGCTGGCGTTGTTTTATATGCTCCTAATCAGCCCGAATCAGCCAGTTGGCTGAGCCAAGGTGAGAGAGACGCCTGAAGGAGAGAGAGAGAGAGAGAGAGAGACAGCTGAAGGAGAGAGAGCTGAAGAAGAGAGAGATGCCTGTAGGAGGGAGAGACGCCTGAAGGAGAGAGGATAGGTACACATGCAGGAGGTACGCATGCTGGAGGTACACACATACGCACACATGCAGGAGGTACGCATGCTGGAGGTACACACATACGCACACATGCAGGAGTACACATGCTGGATGTACACATGCAGTACACATGCAGAGAGAGAGAGAGAGAGAGAGAGAGAGAGAGACCTGAAGGACAGAGTGGAGTTCTCCCCCAATTTATTTTCGTTTCCCTAACCTAAGAGGCCACTAAGGGGTTTACCAAAGGGCCAGAAATAGAAGGAGCAGAGCTCCTTACTCGGCCGGAGCCGAGGGGGAATGGTTCTTCACCAGCTTCGCGATCTTTTATAATACTCTATTCTGGCTGAGTTGCCAGATAGCGCCATGTGTCCCATTAATCGTGTAACACATATATGATGGCTGTTATTCCAAATGTACTTGTATATATAATAAACTAATGAACCATATAAAATACCACAATATATATTTATATGGTTATTCAAGATTCAACCGTATAAAATAACACAAGCGCCTCTTTCATTACGCTTTAATAGAATTAACAAAGTTACCCTATTTCGTTAGACAGAAAACGAATTTTTATAAGGGTTACCCAACGAATTATGAGAGCATCACCGAATTAAACTTTTATGGTAACTATATCGACATAAGCTTATTATTATTGTAACGTTTGCTCCCAATATAAATTTTCCTAAATAACAGTAAAACCAATTAATTTATTAAATAATTATGAAACTTCATTTAAATAATTTACGATACAATTCCAACAAACGAGATGAAAACTTATGAAACATATAGCCTCATTCCTGCGACGAAAAAATGAAAAATGACGAAAAATAAAGAAATTATTCATTTGGAATTGCCCAAGCCACTATAGCGGGGTCGGAGAATATCTGTTCTTTTAAACATCTTATTTCTGCTTATTAAATAACTTTTTAGACACTTGATTTTTATTATAAATATTTAAGTCACGAATAACAGTGGGAAAAACGTCCGGAAAAGAAAATTATGAAACATCTCCTTCCAGACCACTCTTGATATATATATCGTGTCTCTAGGGACCTTTTTCGGGTCGATGGTTTAAGCCGTTCGAGCAGAAACCACCACAGACTCCAGATATTAATTTTATCATTGTTATTACTTCTACAAATATTTACGCGTATTTTGTATGGTGTCATATAGAAATATAATGATGAGATGCTTTTTTAAAATATAATTTGAAGCCAATTAAATTCTACTTATTAATAAATAACTTTTTACACACAAACTACATCTTAACTGCAAACACCTTGCACATCAATTCTTATTATCATTATTATTATTATTTCTACAATGAAACGGGGTCGGGCCGAAGAACGGGTGAGAGATCTCCCCCCCCCCCCCAATATATATATATATATAAATTGAATTTACCGTGGTACACCATGTTTGGCAAAAGCTTTAGTGGTGCAAGCCTCATTTACTGATGCATATTATATCTATCGGGCAAATAACTTTTAATTCAGTCACTGATTGACTCTAATACCGCAACAGCACAAATTATTGAGTAGAATGTTGTGTTCTATTACATCAAACAACTTACTCATACCCACTGCCATAATTTTCTTTTATCATAACTCAGCCGAGCAACTACGTTAAGCGACGTTGGATCTGAGTGGTAGTTGGATGGGGAGTCATCCACCGCAGCAGATAATTTACATTCGATAAATGTAATGAAATAATTAAATAAAATATGCATTTATTTTTATATCACGGATGGAGTCGATGTAGACAATGCAGTCCTGAGCTTAAATTATCTAAAACCATAACAATACAAATTATCTCAATAGAATATTATGGTCTATTACATTATTACACCTTGCCCAGATCCATTACCAATAACCTCAATTTAGTAATAATAACAATTATCTCTCATACACTATATATATATATATATATATATATATATATATATATATATATATATAGAAAGAGAGCGAGAGTTTTGTTCAAATAAAGGAATCAATTTATAATGAAAAGGTACGACTTGGGATGTCATTCGATTACTGAGAGTTATTAGCAATGAAGTTCAGTAGAGATTACCCCATAGGACACGTAGGGTGCCCATTTATCTGCCAACCACTTTCTTTTATTATGTGTAATGACCACCTTAGACCTACAGTTTGAACCATCAACAGCCCCGCGTCTTAACCACTAGGACACGTAGGTACCCGTTTTCTGCCAACCACTTTCTTTTATTATGTGTAATGACCACCTTAGACCTACAGTTTAACGTTGAAACCGAATGTTATTTTTAAAATATAATTATGATATATTTCTTTATACCCTCTCGATTACATTAGTGACTAATGATGCGGGAAATTGAGTAAATGGAAATATTATTTTCTCGAAAACTATGGGTGATAGAAAACTTCTGAAACCATATTTGGAATCAATATCAAAAGTTCTATACGAATCACCAAATAATTTTCAAAGGAGAATAAGAGCATTAATTCTATTAGTGAAAATATAAAGATGCAATTACTCGTCCGTACCCGTTATAGCGGAATGGTACACGTCATAGCTCCACCCAGCTACATCGGCAGCCAATCACGACGAACATCTGGTCTTTTGGGCGGAGCTTGGCGAATGTGCATATAAAAGGGGATATTTTCAGTTGGGAGTAACAGTAGCTATTTTCGCATCAGTGAATAATCATTCCTCAACCATGGACCTGTACGTCTCCCCAGACTTGTATGAAGAACGTGATGCTGCAGCATTAACCACAATTAGTCTTTTCAATGCGACTGATTGTGGCGAACTATTTTCGACGCAAACCGTAGAAGATATTTGCAGTGACGCTCCTTACAATCCGACGCAAGGGACTACCATAGAAATGTAAGTGTCCATAATTCGATTTTATATATATACGGAGAGTTGTAGTATTTCGTCAAATAGATACTAGTCAAAAATGTCAATCAATGTTATTTCCCCATCATGCTAAAATCGAAATTGGTAATCGAACCAAAGATATCTTCACATAATGGGGATCTGTCTGTCTGTATACTCTGTATATGTTTTCATTATTCCTTTAAGGTCCGATGAGGATTTGACACGTGTTATACAATCTTTTGAAGGGAATACGGATGATATACTGATCAGTCAGCAGTGTCACACATCCTCCACCATGGACCTGTACGTCTCCCCAGACTTGTATGAAGAACGTGATACTGCAGCATTAACCACAATTAGTCTTTTCAATGCGACTGATTGTGGCGAACTATTTTCAACGCAAACCGTAGAAGATATTTGCAGTGACGCTCCTTACAACCCGACGCAAGGGACTACCATAGAAATGTAAGTGTCTATAATTAGAATTTTATATATATATGGAGAGTTGTAGTATCTCGTCAAATAGATACTCGCCAAAAATGTCAATCAGTGTTATTTCCCCATTATGCTAAAATCGAAATTTTTATGGCGTTCACTCCTCGAACCAAAGATATCTTCACATAATGGGGATCTGTCTGTCTGTATACTCTGTATATGTTTTCATTATTCCTTTAAGGTCCGATGAGGATTTGACACGAGTTATACAATCTTTTGAAGAATACGGATGATATACTTCAGTCAACAATGTCAAATAATGTAAGTGTTTTTCGATCTTTTTGGGATAAGAAGACACAATATATTTTCATAAATTTATTAAATGAAAGAAATCAGTACAATAAACGAATATACCGTTACAAATATACGAACAAAAACATTATAATATACAACGAGTACGTACAATTGGAAAACGGTTTTTTATCTGTCTGCATACCATTTCATCGTTTCGGTGAGTGTGACACGGGTCAAATAAATTTAAAAAATTTATAAATTCTTTATCATTTGACATATGCATGAGAAATGAGACACAGTACATTCCGCAAACATTAGTAAAATATCCCTGCATACGAAATGGGTTCCATACAACTTCGGGAATATGTAACTGAGCGAGAAATTTTACAATAATAGGGTCACTCCAGGGTTGAGTACCGAGTGAATCAAAATAGTACAGGCGCTGTCTATTTTTAAAATAGACAGCGATCCAGTGAATCCCTTCATTACCGATGATGTCTGTGTTCACAATAAGACTACCGCATTCTCGCGTACTTGGCAAACTCAATGTTTCATTCTTCGCAAACACGCCGATAAATTTGGAACGTGTGACTCGCTCCATTACTTTCTGAAGTGTATTAGCATCCATTTTAAAAGTCAGTGATAACGCTTCTAAATCTATCTACTTCTATTAGGGCTTGCGATTCGAGATATACTAGTACACTAATAGGAGCGTCTATAGGCTTGGCGAATTCCAGCCGCACTGAGATGTTACCGCTCTGCTGTGGTGTTAAATGGGTATTTACGCTAGCAGATAAGTCAGGTGTAATGTCAAACGGATAAAGGTTAAATTGATCAATGAATTCTTCCTGCGTTACCCCATTACCAAGCTCATCACAATCACCTGCAATATGGGTCAGATTACTATAGGCTCTGGCACAAAGAGGTAACACAGCGTCTGATGAATAGTCCGTACCCATTGTTCCACCCAAAGCAGTGCCATTAACGTATAGAGTTATATTTTTAAGTCCGAAATTCTCGAATTTAAAGGCACTCTTTTTATATTTTCCATTCACCGAAGCGTGGTCCTGCATGCCGATTAATATCCTTTTAGGAAGATTTCCCAGGGCAATGTTTTCTATCTGCTTCGATGCCAACCCTGCAGGAACCGTATATAGTTTGATCTGCACTCTGTTAATAGGATATTTCACTGTAGCGTTTAGTAAATTTTTCTCAATTTCTAGTTGTTTTGGTGAACTTAATTTCACTCGCCGTACGCGGAGGTATGTGTCCATAATGTGAACCACAACGGACTTTGCACCCTCTTCTTGATTCGCATCCAGATTTAAGCAGATCTCAGGACTCGTGCGGGTGAGCTTTATTTTCATATCCACCCCGTTCACAAGCAACTTCTCCTGGAAAGTGAAATCTGTGTGCAACCGTCCAAAACACTCGTATATTTTCTTTTTAGAATTTTTAAATTTGTCCTTTATACTATTTTCATCTTTAGTTTGATAATATCCCTCCGCACTTAAAAAGGTAGCCTTCGCTTCTTTGGAAAAGTTGAGGACATTTTCCAAATAGGCTCGTAGATGATAGTACCCCGTGCCTGCCGATATGTTGGTCTGATTTAAATATACGTCACACTGGTTGAATATGGCGTGCAGAAAGTTTGTTTCAGGGTATACAGCATATTTGTCATCGCAGGCCGTTCCATCAGAATGGGCTATACGTAGCTTAGCGTACATGTGCACACAGCTTGGATCAAAAAAGTAGGACCTGAGCTGGGTATCACGAATTCTATAGGTGCACTCGGTGAACTAATTGTGTTTAAAGGGTTAATTGTAATAAAATCACTGTGCTCAATAGAAACTTGGGTTGGCGGGAGCTCAAAAAAGGACAGCTCCGATTTACAGCATTGTGAACTACATGGGTGGATGAAGCGTGCCATGGCGAAATAGTGACTCCTCTCTCGACAAGTGGTAAACAAACTATGATTCATGAGATCAATATCCTTAGCTTATATCAGTCAAAAAAGTGGTCAACCATAGGTTTCATTCGCTTACAGCATTTCTTTTTTGATAGCCTTTTACGTTTAATACCACGTGACCCCTTCTTCTTCTTCCGGGGAGCCCTCTTCTTCTTCCCGCCACCACGCATTTTTCTCTTTGCATCTTTGATGATTTCGTTCCGTGTACGCTTTAAATGTTTTTTTAGAGCTTCTTTAGGTTTAGCCCCGGCCAATATGTCTTCTGCAGTGTTAAGGCCTGATTGTAGCGCTTTCCTTCCAAGGTATCTGGCACCCCTCTTCAGCAAAGGAACAGCCGTACGTAGTATGGATGAAAAAATGGATCCAAGTCCACTACCGCGCTGGTATCGCATCCCTCGATAGACGGTGAAAGGCTTTCTATCCATTATAACTCAGTGCGTCGAAAGTGTAGCTTCACTGTTAAGCTCCCGTTACCGAATGGGAAGTTTTCGCCCTCAATCGTTCTTATATATATTGTGATATTGGTTATTAAATTAGTTGCGACATTCACATAATGGGGTCTGTCATATGTAATACTCAAACTCCTTCCTCTATGGTTGGGGATGTGAGCAATGCGCAGCAGGCGTGCCTGGGTATCCCCAACAAACTGGTGCTCCACTATATTACTGTAAATATAGCACATGTCTGGGGACCTTTCAGCCAATTTCTCCATCTTCAATTGATACATTAATCTGGACAAGTTATACTGTGTCTCGTGAAATGTGTCTCTTTGGAAGGCTGCGCTATATCGGCCGTTGGTTAGAATTTTGAACTTTCTATGTTCTTTAAGACATCTGTTAGTCTTTGATTTTAGGATTAGTGTATGTGCAGGGTTGTTTACGATTTCATATACTAAATCATTCGTAAGGTTTGAGTTTCTTAAACTTACGTTTAAGCCTCTCACAACATCCTCGGCCGAACCATATTGACCCGGCCCTAGTCTTACTTCTGTACTGTAATACCGTGCAATCTTAGTCCGAGCGATGCGCATAGTTTCATCCATAGCTACCCCAGCTTTTTCACACTCGTCAATGTCTCTAAGAATCGTAAAAACGGTTTCTTTATGTTCAATATTTAAAAAGACGGTGTCCAGCTGAATTTCGCATATCCCCACCTCATACGAATCACGACCCAATTCAATGTGCCCATGGAGTTCTGTTACAAAGTTGGCTAGCGTGTTGTTAGGGTGTACAGACAGGGACGAGGAGGACGGGAGTGTGACGTAGAAATGGTTAGGAGCCATGTTGCATACTATTTAAGCTTCATTATTGCATCAGCTTTTATATAGGTGTTGAAGCTTTCTGGGTACCCTAGCCATTTCACCAGGTACATTTTTCTCCTTCCTGAACCTTTGCTTCCTAAAATTTTCTCAATTTTAAACACATTTTTTTCTAAATTAAACGCAACTTTCTGCAATTCCTCGCGGTAAAAGCCTCCTGAGATTTCTTCCCCATTCAAATCTTCAATGTAATACATCATTATCACACCTTTAGGTCTCACAGCCCTAACTTTAAAAATCTCGCGTGTCCATCCTTGCTCAAAACCCTTTGCGAATTTATTCCCCGAACGCGACAGCCTTACATAATCATTGATTTTGAAGCGCACAGAGTGTGGTGGTGGTGGTGGTGTCCATCTCTTCTCGGGAGCGTACCTCTTTCTAAAACTTCGTTAGGTGTTGCCCCAATCGTGCGATGGTGTGAGCGGTTGTAGGATGATGCCAATGATTCCAGAATGTCTAGAAATCTGTATGTGTTTTTATGTGTAAAATAACGGTGCATGCGTTCCTTTATGGTGCGCTGAACTCTTTCAGCTAAAGAAGCCTTATGTATAGAATTGGTTGTGTAATAGCTGATATTAAACTCTGTCAACATATTCTGAAAAGCACGGCCTATAAACTCCTTCCCCATATCCGTACAAAAATAGCCAGGAACCCTGTTTTCTTTTAACATTAGCGTTTTGGTGGCTTTAGCAACTGTTTCAGGTGATTTATTTTTCAGAGGAACTAGCCACAGATATCTAGAGAACACGTCTATTATGAATAGAATGTAGCGGTAACCATCGTTATACACAGAATATCTTTGCATGTCTGTTAAATCTGCTTGCCAAATAGAATCAATCGAGGAAGCCGTTGTCTTGGCTGTTTTAAACCTTTTTCTCACAGGCTTATGAAGCGTATAAGCGTCCTGCTCCCTCAAAAATCTTTCAACATCTTTTTTTCCTACTCCGTAAACACTTCTGTACAGTCTATCTACGCCGCCGTAAGAGGATGGGGTAGAAATGTCATAATAGCGTTTAGTTAATACGTTAGCCATTTGCGTATTTTAGAGGCACGTGGGTAGGGTTGGTTTAACCTCTTCTTGCTCCTCTTCAAAGGTGTTACCGCCGGGGGTGACGGCGCCTTCAATTGTGTCACAGGCGTTGCATGTTCCAAGTCTTTTAACCTGTTCAGATTTCCTATCAACGTTTTAGGGACATTTATTTGTTGTAGTCTTGCTTTAATATGCTTCCATCCTGATGGTGATGGCCTATCCCACTTTCTCACCAGATCATGGACAATGTCTACGATATTCGATCCCTGTACCTTTGATCCTTCCACAATGATCTCCCCTGTATCGGTCCATTGTATGGCGGGATCCTCATTCAATAGATTATAAAGACTTAAGCCTTTACTCCTCAATGTAAGTGGGAGGGTATTTTTTAATACATGTTCGATATGTTGTGTGGCTAATCTTTTTGGTTGGTCAGCTGTGTCGTCGGGTACAGTCCTATGTCGCCATCGTCCCCCGTGCTGTGCCTAATAACCACAGGAATCTCTGTAGGGCTCTTATAATTTTCGTACTCGTGAAGAAATTTCTGCAGAGCTTCTTGGTATAAGATTCTTTTCTCATCAGGTGTTTTTTCACTGTTTAATAGGGCTAACAATTCGCTTTCCATTCTTTTAAGTCTGCTTTTACGGGGATCTAGATCCGTGTCTCTTTGCAGTGAGGCGTACACCTCGTGGGGAATCACTACCACTTTCTTCATTATATTAATCTAGTCAGTAAAGGGCCCAAAACTGAAAATAAGATGGGGAGAAATGACCCTCCTGTTTGCACAATAACTCGTTTTTTCTTCGCTACAGTTTGACTTTTACGAGCGAGTGTACGTATTATGTTCTTGTAGCGGCGTAGGCGAGCCTTCTGATGGGCTTTCATTGATACATTGCAATTTATAACGTTAAGACAGATTTCACAGATGCATTTTAAAAAGTCGGCGTCGATATTTTTAATAAACATCTGCTGCATTGCCCGGGGCAGTCGATGATAGATTTTTATTAATTCATGGTATTTCTTTAGTCTCTTTGTCATTCTGGAATATACACCGTTTCAGGCTCGTTTGGAAATATATTCGTTCGCAGAAGCACTCTAAACGTGTTTCGCGGATGAAGGTCGCAAAGCAAATATCCGTAACGCATGCTTGTAGCTTCTTTATAAACTTCCAAAAACTCCTTACGCTGATTCGGGAACATTTGATTGGCTAATACCCCAATTTGTGATACATCTCTACGTTGCGCGAATAAGACTAGATATTGCGTATTTAACGACACATCGCGCATGTATCTATTTTTGAAAAATAGATTCTGATTGATGAAGAACACGCTTATGTTAAGATGGTGGGAGTATACTGTAAATGTCTCGGCAAACGTTTTATCCATCTCCAACATGAGATCGTCAATTACAATGATTGTATGTTCAGTTCCCTTTAGCGAATTAACGTCATATACACCTTTGTGGAACAAAATATCATCTTGGTACTCGTTGAATACTGATTGATACGTCGAATAGCACCATATAACTTTATGCACAAATTTCGAGAACATCTCGCCCTTTTCTTTAATGATTTTAAGCATAAACACAGTTTTACCACATCCTGTAGGTCCAGATATAATACATGTGGATGGGCTCGTGAATCTGAATTTTTCTACAGAGTCCATTCTAACACGTCACACTCCTAAGTGGGTCATTTACAAAATATTACAAATTTTGAGTGCTGATCCTTATATTTCTTCTCCCACAGAACCGACGATGAGGTAGAGCACCCTATCATTACGGGACCTCGACGACAGTGTAGATGTGATCTCCTCCCCTGAACCCTCACCAGCGATACAGGTAACACGTCCAAAGCGGAGGTATGAGAACCCCACATCAGGTATAAAGCGACCGAAATACGCGTCTGTTGCAGCAGACCCCCAACCCTCAACCTCTTACGCAACAACCTCCCCAGCAGCACCTAATATACCCCCTTATTCCGCCCCCCGTTCTGTTAAGTCTACAATAATAGAGCCCCAACCCTCCTACGCAACAGGGCCCCCATCAGCAGCACCTAATATATCCACTAATTCCGCCCCCCGTTCTGTTGAGGATGGTATAACGCTGGAATTGGTGCGATCCGCAGCCCCCACCCCAGCCTTGACTTGAAATCGGTATAGAGTCAGGGTCGACCCTAGAGTCATGTATAGCAATGGTATTGAGCGCGGGATACGCAGGGTTGTAGAGCATATTATAGAGTTTGCTCTTCAGAATCGCGACGAGCGTGAAGTCAGGACGAGTCTGTCCTTTGGATTCGGGTCAGATGACGGTGATGTAGATGATTATTGGGTGATAGTACCGTTTAGACGTTTGGCTGCTGAAGATGTAGAATATATATTAGGGCGTATAATGCAAGCCGTCCAAAGTAGTATAGCCTTCAATATGGACAACTTCACGGTAAATATTGACCGTGTATTCCGTGTTGCGGGTCATAGTGCCATACCGTACACTCTTAACTTCAATTCTCCAACTATTTACCGAAGGCATATAAACGTCGATCGTGGTTGCGGCTTTATAGCAGTACTCTTAGCACGTATGTTTACTGTACAAAATACACGGACTCAACAAATTTGGCTGCCTACGATCGTTGAGCGTGCCCGTAAACTAGCTGTAGACTGTGAACTTGAATTTGACTGTAATATGGGTCCTGAAGAGCTGAGAAAGGTAGAACAGGAAATGAATGTGCGCATAGTTATATTTGGTTTGGATGATCGCCGCCGGACTGTGTATGTTTATAAAAGCTGTGTGAGAGATCGTACAAGGCCCCCTACTTATTTTAGGATTGTCAGGGACAACGTATCTCCCCATCCGTAATATAAGGGGGCTTTACGCGAGTTATGACAAAAGTCGAAAATATGGGAGACATCATGATTTGTGTAAGGGGTGCCTCGAGTTTGCGGATGATATAGTGAGACATTGTAAAGAATGTCACATGGTATGTGAGCAGTGTAAAAGCACCAAATGTGAAAGCCGTGTAGTTGAGAAGAGAGACTGTGATGTGTGTAGACGCACATTTTTCAGTAATAGCTGCTTTGATCTCCATAAATCAATTGGTACGTGCAGGAAAATGAGAATCTGTGAATGTGGTATGTTTCACACAATGGATAATTGGGGAAAATTTAAGCACAAGTGCGACGTAATTCACTGTCCTACATGCCAGGAGGAATATAAGGCGGATGGAGTAAAGCATGTGTGTTATATGAAAGATGCTAAGCCTAAAAATAGCCCTTGTATAACTGTGTACTACGATATAGAAACATATACGAACGCTGAAACCAAAGAGGTAATTCCACATTTACTTGTGAGCCAGACCATCTGTATGAGTGTATGGGTATCGAATGTGACGAGTGCCCCAAATGCGGTAAACGGACAAACGTTTTTAAAACGAATGTCAGCGATAGTCCTGTGAAACTATTTGTGTCCTATATTGTCAAGTTAGCCGACAAGTTCAAAAAATGACTGTGTATATTCTCGCCCATAACGGGGCAAAGTTTGACACGCAGTTCCTTTATAAGGAGTTGCTTGAACACGAATCCTCTGAGATATTTACAGGTGATCCATTGAAAAGAGGCAACAAATTAATACAGATGCAGATAAGAGGCAATGTACAATTTAAAGATACTTTATTATTCACACCTTGTAAATTAGCAAAGCTACCCAAGGTGATGAGAGTAGCAGCTGAAGTTTCCAAAGGATACTTCCCATACACTTTCCTCACCAGCGAGACTTTAAACTACGTAGGCCCACCACCCCCCAAACATTATTTTGACTGCATGGATGAACGTGAAGACTTTGATCGATACTACGACAGTTTTAATGAAAGTAACCCTTATAATATAGCTGATGAATGTGAGCGTTATTGCGTGAATGATGTGCGCGTGCTTAGAGTATGTTTCCAGGCCTTTAGAAGTATGTACATGGCCCGTTTCAAATGCGATCCACTGCAAGTCGCAACCACCATCGCATCATTATGTTTTACGGTGTTCAAGAATAACTTCATGCCTAAAGACACCTTAGCCATTATTCACCGAAACAACCCCCGCAGTTACGGACACAGGCTATTTACTGGCTCATACACCTGCAGCAACAAACAGGTGTATACATAAAGCACGCCCGCAACACGGGTGAAGTACCCATTAAGATTAATGGACGTGTTTTTTGGGTTGATGGGTTAAGTGAAAACCGTGTCACTGGTGTGAAGACTGTGTATTCCTTTAATGGATGCTGGTGGCATGGATGCCCCCGCCCTGAGTGCGGTATCGTCGGAGATATCCACGGTAGATCTCCTGCAGACTGTCTTGCAGGGACCCGCACCCGCGATCAACTTATAGGATCACAGTTCACTCACAAAGTCTTGTGGGAGCATGAATATGATGCACGGATGGAGACAGACGATGTATACCGTGAGGAAATAAAAACGATCAAGCGTTCAATGGTGCTGGACCCTCTCAAATGTGGTGATAGCTTGTTTGGAGGACATACAAATCCATTCAGACTATACTTTCCACCTACGGTGGGCGTGAAGCTCCATTACTACGATTTCTGTTCTTTATACCCATACGTGATGAAGAGCCATCCGTACCCCGTGGGCGCTCCTGAGAAACTGGTGGGACCTAGCATACCCTCCATCAATGAATTTTCAAAAAATGTGAATGATCATTACTTTGGGCTCTCTTTCGTAGACGTACTCCCCCCACGCAATTTATGGATGCCGATCTTACCTGTCGTTATCGACGACAAGCTCATGTTTCCCCTGTGCGTGAAGTGCGCGGAAGAGGATAACGGCGAATGTAACCATATACCCCACCAGCGTAAGATCAGAGGCGTATATACAAGTCCTGAGCTGGCCCTAGCCGTACGCCATGGTTATAGAATACTGAAGATACACGAGGTGTGGAGGTTTCAGAAGCTCCCCAACCTTTTCACACCATATATAAACGCCTTTTTGAAGGATAAGGTTGAAGCATCAGGGTATCCGCGAGGAGTTGATACCGAAGATGAAAAGTCTGCCTATATTCAACGTTACCGCGACCGCGAAGGTATACAACTTGATCGTGTCCAAATTGTAAAGAATCCTGGCAAGCGCTTTAGTGCAAAATTGTGTCTAAACAGTCTATGGGGAAAATTTGCGCAGAATACCGGCAGAGGGAACATTCATTTGGCACAAAGTTATAGCGATGTCTGGGATTATGCCAATGCCCCGATAAAGAGGTCATGGAGATCGTGAATGTAGGTAATACTTACGTAATAAAGTACAACAACACTGAATTTGCCACAGAATACCTCAAGGGTTACAAACATACCTGTGGCGAGCTTCACAACAGCCTACGCCCGTATAAAACTTTGGGGTCTATTGCATTCTCTTGGGCGGAGAGTATTGTATGCCGATACAGATAGCGTGATATTCACAGAGAGGGAGGGTGATTACATGCCCGCTATTGGGGAGTTCCTCGGCGAGCTCACTGATGAGATCAAGGATGAGTATGGGGACGACGCATACGCCGACTCTTTTATCTCAACAGGACCTAAGACTTATGGGGTACGGGTCAGGGTAGTGGATGAAATGAAATATATCGTGAAGGCAAAGGGTATTACGCTCAACCATGCGAATCGGGAGGTTGTTAACTTTGAGTCGTTGAAGGATCTAGTATGTTTGCAACCTCACCAACTAATTGTAGGCACCCACAATTTTCGGGCGCAGAAGCTGGGAGGCGTGAAGGAACTTAGGGGTACGATGGTGTGCCGTAACACCTATAGGAAACGTTACCAGTTACCTGGCACCTATGATACCGTACCCTTTGGATACCAATGATGCTTCTAACTCACACGTCTTGTATATAATCGTATCTATTTGTAAATATATATATATATATATATAACTTGAATATCTCGTTTATTAAATCGTATTTGTAAATATATATAACTTGAATATCTCGTTTATTAAATAAATCATGTTTCAAATAGCGTTTCACTTTCTCCTTTGTGTGTGTGTGTGTGTGTGTGTGTGTGTGTGAAAGTTCTAAACTCCGCCCACTGCGTGAGTCATGCTACTATCTGGGAGTCCCTGCGTGGTCAGTCGACCGCAGTAAGCCCGAGAGATCAGACGTGTATTCAGATCAGACGTATATTGAAATGGCTACCTTTAATATCGCTTGCACAACGTTTATGAAATGGTATTCAGTAAAGTGTGAGGATGTGGTGGATACCGAAAAACTTCCTATTCCCCCCTCCTATGCCTCTTTTAAAACCACATTGGATTGTGCGAAGTTCCAAGATGTACAAATACTCTACGGATGTTCTGGTGAGACTGTTGAAGGCTTTCGTTGCACAGACGATGTGCTGAAGTATGCTGCAGGGCTAAACTTTATAAAGTCTCACATACACCGTGAAGTAAAAGAAACAACGCGTGCAGAAGAGAAGCAGCAGGTATGGATAATGGCCTTGTGGATGGGTGGTGTGACAAGCGGTATTACGTCATGCTACACCATGTCGAATACTCATACCCTACGTCTGAAAATGTGAATCTCGTGATCATGGACAATCTTAGGTGTTTTTATCACTATATTAACGTATATCATGATGAGGTTCATAGTGAGGTTGTGGCTAGTGCCATGCGTGAGTTTTTAACAGATTTTAGAGACGAGTATCGTTTGATGGGTAGAAAGGAAAAATATGAGCATATGTTCCTCTCAAATAGTGCGCCAGAGTGTGGAGATGATTAGCGCCTAGTTCTTATCCAAAGTGCGTAGGCTGGTAGTGACGAAACGGAAAAACAAATATGTGCAACAATTCGAGTCGTACGAACATGCCCATTCACGTATCATCGGGTCAGCCGCCCGTCGAACCGTTCCTGCCTGTGCCTCACACGGCTCATAGTTATCTCAGAGCTTGAACCGAGTGGACGTGCGCTCCTCGAATACGATGGAACTTCCTTTCAGCAGCATTCTCAACGCCTCGTACGATGTGTCCGTGACGAAATCGTTGCGCGTGTTCAGACGTAAATCCGGTACCATTAGCTATGTACTGGAAACGGAATGTAGACCGACAAACAAACGGGTTTATTTAAGTATCGAGGAGATGAATAGAATCTTCGTGATAGTTGAGAAGTGGTGTGAAGATCGTTATAAAATACCTGCTAACGTAGGTACAAGAAGAGAGCAGATTAGTGACGCGCCCTCATACGCCGTTGTATGTACGTTGTGTATAAATAACGATCGGCCGTGCATTGATATACGGCTGATGTGGAAGAATGCTTCTGATAATAACGCTCTTATTCCTACGCGAAACCGTTTCATCCTCGACAGAATGTTTGAAATCGTCGGATTCCGTAAACTGAAACCTATATTAGACGCGCGTGTTACGGATATGTTTTATTTTGATACAGTACTTGAATACGCATACACTGCTCTGCTCGATGGGTTTACCGAGTGTAGGGCTGGTGAGAATGGTCTAGTGCTGGATGTTTATTTAAAAAGTTTAGACTCTTTGAAATACCATGAACTTTGGTACAAAGCAATTGATCGGTACAAGGCTGAGCTCACCTACACCGTTCACCCTGAAGAACTATTTCTTTATATAACGCGCAGTTGCCGTAACGATTTAGAAGATTATTTCAATTGCCGCTATGTTGAGTGAAGAGTTCACGATTGAAAAGCTCGAGTCGGTAGAAATAAACCCTCGATTGGAAAAGCGTTCTTATAAACTTGTGTTTAATAATGTAGCTAACGATGAACTCTTTGTGCGTGCTTTTGATTGTATTCTAGACGTGTTTAAAGATGACTTACCAACCGGTTGTAAAGTGGGAACAAAAATAGTACTGAACGATATGAAAGCCATTCATATCGAATACAGGTTTCCCTATACTTTAAGCGGTGAAATATTATTAAGCCGCATATACTGCGTAATGCAGAGCAATAATGATGTAATTGTAAACTCGATTAAGACAGAGTTTAGTATTTTGAAAAAAAAGTGAATTGTATATATATATATTTTGCTTGACATTTCCCCGATTATACCCATATTTCTATTGATTTGTGTTATATATATATATATATATTTTGCTTGATATTTCTCCTGTACTGTTATGTACATATTTCTGTTGAAGTGTATATGAAATGTATATTTTATTTTATATATCACCATAATTGTGTGTGTGTGTGTATTTCTCCTGTACTGTTATGTACATATTTCTATTGAAGTGTATATGAAATGTATATTTTATTTTATATATATATATCCATAATTGTGTGTATATATTTCTGTTATACGCATATTCCTCAAATGTATATTTATTTTCTATATATTTATCATAAAAAGAATGATGCAATGTTGTTTATTGTTATGCCTTCTACTACCGGTATTCTAATAATGTATACAACAGGTATCTGGCAATATTTAAGCCTTCTAAGCCAACTGGCTGATTAGGAGTCTATAATAGTGTATACAATGGTATCTGGCAACTCTGTCTTCGGAATACATGGCGCTATCTGGCAACTCATTTACAGCCAACTGGCTGATTAGGCGTATATAATAATAATGTATGCAATAATACTGCTAAAAAGAGGTATCTGACAACCATTTACAGCCAACTGGAGTCTATAATAATGTATACAATGGTATCGCGGTATCTGGCAACTCAAGCCATTTACGCCAACTGGCTGATTAGGAGCCTATAAAACAACGCCAACTAGGCTGAAGTCTTAATGTGCACTTGGCTTCTGCCAGGTGAACACCTCTCCTCCTTTCTCTCCTCCTCCTCCTTTCTCTTGGGGGATAACGCCGCCTCCAAGTTTTCCCCCCACCCCCCTTTGCAACAACCCCCCTTTGCAACAACCCCACCCCCCTTTGCAACAACCCCCTTCCCCCCTTTGCAACATTACATAATAACCTGCAACATTCTTGCACTCTCCCCTTTTGCGGCTATACTACTCATGTTTTGCACTTGAGAACTAATTCCCCACATGTACAGAAAGTACAGTAAAATTTTCATGTTTTTACTTGTGTTAATAAAATAAATACGAACCTTTTGAAATGTCAGATATTTAAAAAATCATCCGACACATTAATGGATCACTTGTTTATTTTTCGTGTCTAACTATCAAATCTTTGTATTATACTGCATTGTTATCATATCTTCCATAATGACTTTGTCTGTATTTGTGTCATGTCTATAATAATAAAAATATTTGTTTCATATATAATATATAAATGATGATCATTTACCGTTAGATTACATACCACCCAGCCCACTAAATTAATTTTCTTTTGTTCCTGCTAGTGTCTACTGATGTCGGGAATGTTGTTGATAAATAAAAATAAAATAAAAATACATTCATAACATTCCTACACCTATAATGAAGCTTGTTACAGATAAAATATCCGTAAACTTCGCTAAAATTATCAAGGTATTTCCAAATACTAATAACTTATGATTAATATATACTGTATTTCCACTATTAGTTCGTGTGCGTATTAATCATCATTTAAACGTGACTTATACTGTATATATCATGTATTATATTTTAGCTCCAATTAATCTGAGAGTCCAGTAAAGCTTAAAGATTACGGGCCAAATTATATAAAATAAATAGTTCGATTGATAATATTATCGTATTATTGTAACATAACAGAAAATGTAATATTGTAATATTTATTTTTTGGTAAATACAGTAAATCTATAAATATAAAATAAATAAAAAAAAATTTCACAATAACTTTAATGACTTCACAGTGATTTAAATTCCTTGTCTAATTTTCAATTATTCGTTTATTTCTGTATTTTAAATTAATTGATACTTCTTAGTCATGATTTATATATTATTAATCATTCATTCCTTTATCCATTTCAGGAAAACGAAAAAAATACAGAAAAGTCGTGTGAAGAAAACTTTATCCTTCAGAGATTTAGATTTTAATATAAAATTGGTTGTTTTGCAACACCAAAAGTATCAAGTGGTTTGCATATTGCCAAACCATATGTCGAATTGGAAACACATAAGGATGATCTGTGTGATATTGAGAGTAATCTTGCTGAAGGTGTTTTTTATATAGCGCTTTAAGTAAAAAAGTGTATTTTAACTACCTCACTAGATACAATAATGCAGTAAAAACTTTTAAGAATAACAATGATTTACGCAGAACAAAAGTTGATGGACCACCTGAAGATCAGGGTCCCCAGCCTTCTTTAGTTAGCCTTATAAGGCTAACTAACGAAAATATCAAGACCTAACCTAACCAATCGTTAGGTCAACTGTATGGTCTTGACGATTGATTAGGTTAGGTCGTAATATTTTCATTAGTTAGCCTTATAAAGCTAACTGAAGAAGGCTGGGGGCCCTGATCTTCAGGTGATCCAAGTTGATAAATCCAATACCAAAGTTATAATAGATAAGAGTTAATTATACGCAAAAGGTAGAAATTTATTGATTAACTCTGATACTGACGTTTGCTTAAGGAAAAACACTACAGTAAATTAATAAGACTTCCAACACTAAACTGAGAAATATCTTTAAAAGTAATTGTAATCACTTGTCAAAATTATTCGCAATAATAAAATGAAAAGGATTATTTTATAATAAATAATATCATAATTATATTATAATTATATTATATTATATTATAATTAAATTATATTATAATAAACGTGTCAGTACTTTCTTTGTAAGATTTTGTTAAAAGTCATAAGAGAATAATCCAATGTGGCCTGTTTTAAGTTCGGTGAATTCGGTTTCATATAAGTTATCTAAATAAATAGTTCGTTAAATTATTAACGGTTTTGGTTGGTACCACCTCTAATTCTCGTATTAATTATCACTAGCAAGCACCTTAATTTCAAGTTAAGGATCACCTAAAGATCAGGGCCCCCAGCCTTCGTTAGTTAGCCTTATAAGGCTAACTAACGAAAATATCACGACTCAAATCTAACCAATCGTCAAGGGCGTACAGCTGACCTAACGATTGGTTAGGTTAAGTCGTGATATTTTCGTTATAAGGCTAACTAACGAAGGATGGGGGCCATGATCTTCAGGTGATCCCAAGTTAGTTTTGATGTATGTTCACTTTTTACTAAATTTCTATTTGATAGTAATTCTTTTTAAAGACATTTTCTGAACATTCGTTTTAGTTTGATTGGAATTCTGTCTGAATATATAGAAATTTTGCGTAAAAGGACAGAAATTTCATTCTGCTGACAAATTTTGTGCAATGTATTTTGGACTGACTCTGGATCACCTTCTTTCTCCAAGGTCACCTGAATTGTATATGAAATTCTACCTTTTATTCAGAAGAGATAGAGTAGTAGGGTGTGTCAATTTGGGAGGTGAAAATTAATTTTTGCCAATTCCTTCACTGAGGGGTTTTAAAAATATGTTTTTGGATGTGAAGAATTCAAATCTGCTATTATTTTTGTGATTGCTCAACACTTAACTTGGTAAATCTACGTTTGATTAAAAAGCACATAAATTGTTCTCGGAAAACAACATTTATTAATTTTAGCTTCTCAAAATGTCAGGTAATGCTATAAAAATTTTAGTTTCTCTGCATAAAACATATCCTAGTAATCATAAAACATATCCTTGTAATCATAAAACAACATTAGAAAGTAATCTTCTTCTTTCTCTTCGCCCGTTCCCGCCTCTATGCGGGGTCGGCGTTTCTGACGAGCCTCCTCCACACAGCCCGGTCCTGGGCTTCTTCCTCCGACAAACCCTTCTCCCTCAAATCGTCCCTCACCTTCTCCATCCACCTTCGCTTCGGTCTGCCTCTCTTTCTCCTGCCATGCACCTCCATATTCATCGTTCTCTTACCCACATAATCTTCGTCCCCTCTCATCACATGTCCATACCATTTCAGTCTACTTTCTTGTATCTTCCTCGAGATTTCTCCAACCTTTGTTGTGCCCCTTATCCTTTCATTCCTTACTCTATCCAACCTTGTCACTCCGCACATCCATCTCAGCATTCTCATCTCCGTTACATCTAGTCTTTTCTCATGATCTTTCTTTATAGCCCAAGACTCAGCCCCATACATCATAGCCGGTCTTACCACAGTCTTATACACCTTTCCCTTAACCCTTGCGCCTATTCTTCGGTCACACAACACCCTGAAACTTTCTTCCAATTTTTCCAACCAGATTGCACTCTGTGTGTTATTTCTGTGTCCAGCTCACCGTCCTCAGCCACTGTCGATCCCAAGTACGTAAACTTACTTACTCTCTTTAACCTCGCTCCCTCTAAACTAATTTCTGAGTCTTGATTTTCGTAGAACCTCAGGTACTCGGTTTTCTTTCTGCTGATTTTCAACCCTCTGTCTTCAAAAGCCCTCCTCCATTCCTCCAATTTTCTTTCTACTACTTCTCTCCTGTTGCTGCACAGAACAATATCGTCTGCAAAGAGCATACACCAAGGGGATTGATCTTTATCACCTGGGCCAACACATCCATAATCAAAACAAAAAGGTACGGGCTCAAAGAAGATTCCTGATGTAGACCAACCCTCACGGGGAACCATTCCGTTACACCTACACTACTCCTAACCTGGGTCCTTGCTCCTTCATACATACTTTGCACCAACCTAACGTACTTCTCCGGCACACCTTTCTCTCTCATACACCTCCAAACCTCCTGGCGTGGCACTCTATCATATGCTTTCTCTAGGTCGATGAAAACCATGTGCAGTCCCCTTTTGTCGCTCCCGGTGTTTCTCCATCAACTGCCTCAGTGCAAAAATCGCATCAGTTGTTCCCCTACCTGGCATAAAACCCAACTGCTCTTCCCCCACGGTTGTCTCTTCTCTTAACCTTTTCTCTATAATCCTTTCCCAAACCTTCATCGTGTGTGACATAAGCTTTATTCCCCTATAATTTACACAATCCTGGATGTCCCCCTTCTCTTTGTAGATAGGTACGAGTGTACTATCCCCCCACTCCTCCGGCATTTCCTCTTGTTCATATATCTTCTGCATCAGATCCCACAATAGATCTATGCCCTCATCTCCCAAACAATTCCACGCCTCCACTGGTATCCCATCCGGTCCCAATGCCTTCCCCTTCTTCATTCCTTTCAACGCCACCTTCACCTCCTCCTACTCACTCCTGAAGTTAACCCTTGATTTGGGACACCATCTTCAAAAATAACCCTTGGGTTTTCCTCATTTAACAGATGTTAAAAATAACTCTTCCATCTATCCATGATTTTATCCTGATCCTTTAAAACCACTCCCTGCCCATCCTTTACCGGTTTAATTTGAGTAAAATCTTTACTCGCCTTATCCCTAGCCTTCGCTATTCTAAGGATCTTTCTCTCTCCCGCCGGTGTCTCCAACTCTTTATATACTTCATCCATCGCCTGCGCCTTGGCTCTTGCCACTCCCTTCTTCGCCTCCTTTTTCGCCTGCCTATAGCTTTCTCTATCCTCTTGTCTACCAGATGTGTCCCACTTCTTTTTAGCATCTTTCTTCCTTTTAATCACCTCCTGAACCTCTTCATTCCACCACCACGTCTCTTTATCTTCAGGGGGTCTTCTACCTGATGTTTTGCCCAGTACTTCCTCACCAACTCTCAATATCACCAGGCTGTTCTCCTCCCACCATTCTTGTACACTCTCCAACGACCTTACTTCTTCCAAAACCTTCTCCTCAAATTTCCTTTTCTGGTCTTCTTTCTTCAGTCCCCACCACTTTATCCTAGGTGTCACCTGTTCTTGCCTTCTTTTCCTACCACTCTTAAACGACATCCGTAAAAAAAAATATTTAAACAACAAGTTTCATCAAGTCTTGCTTTGATTCGTTCTTGGACATCAGCCGCCGACTTGCTTCTTGGCCTCTGATATAGCCCTCACGTTTCTCATGTGTATACCCTGCCTGCTGCCTCTGTGACTTGTTTCACACACCTCTCTATTGACTGAGCATGAGAGGGCCACTGTGGAACTTGCATAGGCTTGTCAAAGAACTTCTTTACTTCCGCTGTAGTCAGTTTACATGTCAAAGGAGGTTCAAATACCCCGTCAGACCAGTCTGTCAGCTCCAACACGGAAGAAGCACTGGGGTTGATGGAAGGTGTCTTCCTGGGACGTACAGAAAGATCTCCAAGTGTGTCATCATCTCCACCCCTCATGTCAACAATCTTTTGGACACCAGCTCTCCTCTCCTCACTGTCATCTGAGCACAAGAGTGTCTGGATTATCATTTCGCTGAATGCATACCATGCTGAGCGCTTGATGGTTGGCAAAACAGCATCCACTACAGCCTTCTTTTGCAGCCTAACTAGCCGCAGCTGAAACAAGATGTGGCGTGGGCCTTCCACCCAAGAGTGTTTTACTTTGATGTTGAACCAACATGGGTAGTACACACCAACAATGTATTCCACTATCAGTCTTAAGTTGTTGAGGGTTTTGCCTTTAAGGCCATGTTTTGAAACCCATATGCGACAAAGCCTGTTTGCTGTTGTCAACCACCTTGAATGGCTCACTGGACCAATTTCAAGAAGGGCCAGATCTGTAGGAAGTTCTCCTGTCCTTATGGCATGTGTGATCCTATACCCGTACGCTTGATCAGTAGAGAGATCCTTTACGACATTGTCACTCAGTGAAGTAAGAGGCTCTCCAATTGAGAGTTTGGTGAATGAAGGATCAATTTCAAGTTCGGTTGCAGTGTCTAGCATCTTGCCAATGTTACCTGTCCACTTGTTGTTAGACAAGGTCTTCCCATCCAGTGCTGTGATCAAGTGTCGCAGGGGTAACTCGTTAGTGTGGAGGGCACAAACCAACCAGATCAGCTTACGGCAAAGCTTGACCTCTACCCAATGCATGGAACCACCCTCCCAGCCAGTGTTAACATTTGTAGAATCACCTCCAATGGCCTGCAGGCTTTTATCAATGCCCTTCTTCTTCAAGAAATCTACAAGATTATCAGCAATAACTTCAGCAGGTTTTTTCTCGTTGAGCCTTTCTCAGGAGTGAAGTGGTAGAGATATCTTCCACCTGGCTCACTGCACACAGAATAATGCTCTTCTTTGATGATGCTGGGGAACTGACGATCTGAATTGTCTGCTTTCAGCATAACTTTAGTTGTATCTTGACGGCCGTCAAAGAAGATGCAGTCAATTTCACCCTTCTTACAAAGATCATCAAATTCCTGATCCAGGGATCTCATAACTTTTTCTTGGGCCCTCTTGACTTTATTGTGATCAACTACAAGTCTCTTGTCTTCTTCAGTGATCAAGCCAGCATCCATAAAGGCAGCAGTGGTGATGGCAGCTGTGGCACGCAGGCCAACACCATATCTGATGCTATGCATAGCAACATTAGGTATTTCTAATGTGTTGTACTCTGGCTTTTTATTGGAAGTTGAAGACGTGCTTGGTATTTCTAATGTCACTTCATAACTTCCATCCTTTCCATCTTGAGCATCAGCTATTTGTTCTTCATTTTCATCATCAGAGAAAATTATTTCATTTGATGGCATTGAAACATCCTGCTTACTTGTCTCCTTATATTCAGCAAGCCTTCTTCTTTCGTCTTCTTGCCGCTTCTGCTTTTTGACTTGTCTGTTGTGCTCAGGTTGATCTGGCAAGCCAATCTGATGTGGTCCAATAGAACCAGACTTGTCTCTCTGACCTTTAATGAAAGCAAGTTCCTTCACAGGGATCTTCATCTCCCTAGGGCATGTACAGTTAATGTGAGTTTCGTTTTTGCAACCAGCATCTGCAAGGCAGCCAAATTCAGAGCAGAGAACAATTTTACACTTGCAACTGAGGATGTCAAAAAGCTTGTCAAGTTTTGCAATGAAAGCCTCTTTGACATGTAGCTTTCCTCTCCCAAGAGATATGTTTTTGGCCTGCTCCCAGCTCTCTTGGATCTTGTTTAAGATTGTGACTCGTGAATTTACAACGGGGGCTACAAAAGAACTGTTTGCTCGTTCCCACTTTTCAAGCACTTTAGGGTAAATGTCCTTTGCAAGACTGGCTGCTGGGTAGTTTCTCACATCCTCACCACTTTGTTCTCTTAGCAGTAGCCCATATTTCAGAACGTCTCGCAGAGTTGGGAGTTCAGAGGGCAACAACTCTCTACCAGTTCCAATTAGGTTGCTCATATGTGGAATGTCCCCAGTCTTGTCCTCCTTTTAGAAGCCATTGTAGGTCAATTCCCACTGGTTAGGATGGTAGCACTGACGGACAAGTAATCTTCAGCACACTGATGAATATGTTTCAACCTGTGAAATAAGCAAAAACAGCAGTGCATTATATATACACAGCCTATATAATTATTAATATAATAATTATTATATAATTCCACCAAAAAGTCAAAAAAGTCACTATTTTTATGTAGCTTCTTACCAAGCAAAACTAAATTATATTAAATTAACAAAAATATCTTTAGAATTCCTAAGTCATGCTGCAACATTTTAGCACCCCTCATATTTGGAATTTGAAAGTTGAAAAATTCGACACACCCTAATAGAGTAGGATTGTAACAATTTGTAGTTTTATCCCTAATTTATCCCTATCCCTAATTTCACTAGTGATTATAAAAATTATCAAGATTCTCTATATTTTGTCAGTTATTTTTATCTTTACTTTTCCATTTCACAATATAAAAAAATATATTCGTTTTTTATTTATTTATTTTTTATTTTATTATATTTGGGTATATTTACGTTTGAAAAATTTCGGTGACACGTTCCATATTACCCCACCTATGGGGAAAGTTGTAAGAGTGGGCGGGGCTGGTTCTAACGTTTGGGATAAGATATAATAAACAAATATTTCTCAAACGATTTCGTGTCGGATTCTTTGTGCAGTAAAATGAACCACAGAATTAAAATTTAATTTTAAGGAAAACCAAATAGGTAAGAGTTGGTCGTATGTTTTACGCATTTCTGACGTACAAACACGATCTTATCTACAGTAGCTTCTAAAATTACTTCGAACACCCCCAGATTTTTTATTTTTTTGATAAATTCCAAAGACGGTAGTAATTCTTGATAACAATCATTCCTCTGAGACTACGTGTGTCTAGACATATCGCAAAAAGGCAAATACCCATAAACGGCTTATCTTAATCCTTTGAAAACCTTTTTTAAATCTCCTTCCACGTCAAATATGTAGGTGGTCTAAGTAATTTTTGAAGCCACTGTATACCACAAAAAGGGAGTCCTGTCCGTCCGTCCGACATCATGTATTTACTATTAAGCAATTCTGAACATAGAAATAAATGAGTTTTGCTTTGTTTCAACTTTTTACTATAGCGCCTTAAGATATTCATTGCTTGATACAATGGGTTCAGACATGGTGTCGGACAGACGGACAGGACTCCCTTTTTATAGTATAGATAGATCGTGTTTGTACGTCAGAAATGCGTAAAACATACGACCACCTCTTACCTATTTCCGTATTAAATCTATTTTTCATTAGCTTTGCTCGAAGTGTGTACTTCACAGCAAACAAGATACTGTAACACTATTACAACTTACCCCATGAGGCCTGTTACAATTTGCCTCATCAGCATTCTTTTTAAGAGTTTACAAATTGGCACTTAATTTTCTTTAGGATCGTAATTCCAGTTCAGAAGTGCATCACAAAAGGCCGTATGTAACATTCTATATACAACTGTTTAAGCTCAACCGTTACATAAGAGGCATAAAAAATATTTAGCAATGAAAGAATTTACTTAAACAGCGAAAATCACTTTTCCGAATATTATTAAGTTTACAAAAGCACTAAGTGCTATAACTTCCGTCGTTGTTGCTATATTGAAATTAAATTAATCTGGTTGAAATCAATTACACTGGTTCCACATGTTAAGCCATAGCACCATGTTACAATTTACCTCGTGTTACAACTATCCCCACTCTCCGCTTAGTTAACTGCGTTATTATTATTTGGTGTATCGATCTGTCGATGATACAGTATTTTTGTCTGGTCTGATTGTAAATATTTGAATTTCTTTTTTGCTAGGCTTAAACAATTTTCTTCCATTCATGAAATTTATTATTCAACAGGAAATTATGATAATAATTGGACAATTATTTTAAATTTCAAAATTCATAGACGCAAAACGTAATTGAAATTCAGTCTTCCTCAAAATATGGACTAAAATACTAATTGATTTATACATTTTTACTGAGATCCTCCCAACAAATAAAACTTTCATTTCCTCCGAGGTTTAAAGTAGTGGAAAAAGTAATCTTTACTATAATGGAGCTGATTCTGTCCATCACAGTAAATAAGTTCACAACGAAGATTTTGAAAAGAAATTATTAAGGCAGCGAAAGCTTAATATTTACTTCAAGTTCACGAAGAACTTAGATTTTAAATGCAGCTTCACAAATTTTTACGCAATGGGTTCGGATGTGAAGCTTAAGATTTTCATGGCTGCGTTCTTTTCTATGGTTTTATTGACCGAATGACTTTTCTCGATTTCACAAACGTGGATGAGATTTTTTAGAAGCGTCCAGAGACTATTTAAACTGGTGGTAATATATAGACATAGGCACAATAGCATCATAAGACACATACAGAAGTATAATATTAACATATTACAGTACAACGTAGATGGCCTCACAAACAAAATCATGCTGCTTAGGGAATTCGTACACAAACAAAACATTCACATAGCACTTATATAAGAAACAAAACTAAAACGCACACACAAAACACCCACCATCCCTGACTTCACGGCGATCCGTCAAGATCGTATTGGGGGTAACGGGGGTGGACTCATTACTTACATACGTAAAAGCATTAGCTACACTGATGCTACCCAAAACATTACAAACACAATCCAAGCATATAACACGATAGAAATACAGGCAGTTAACATTAAAACATGCGCAAAACACAACACCACACTCATTAACATTTACATCCCAGCAGATAGTTCACCTCAGGTGCCAGCCAATTACAATCCACAGTTACACAATGTGGCTTCTCTCACTAATGTCATCTTAGGAGGAGACTTCAACGCAAAAGACACTAGTTGGTACCTGCACAACCAAAACAACACCAGAGGCGCCAACATAGCCACACAACTAAAGAGCCTCTTCATTCTTAACAATACAGAAGAACATACACACATACCACATCAAGCAGGATACTCAAACTCCTCCCCAGACATAACGTTCTGTTCCCCCTCACTAGCAACACATACACAATGGAGAACAGAAAAACAACTGTCATCAGACCACCTGCCCATCATCATTACAACACATTCTACACTCTGCCCCAACAGCCTTAGGCACACTTACAGAAATTACAAGAAAGCTGATTGGAAACAGTTCAAAATACAGACTGAGGAACAATTCACCACATTAAACAGCACACCCATCATAAACAACAATACAACACTCAAGACATTTAATCAGATCATCAATAATGCAAACAAATACATACCCAAGGGCAACAATAGGAAATACAACCCAAATTACACTAGAGAAATAGCCCACCTCATAAAGTAACGTAACAACCTCAAATATAACACACAAACACCACACACAGAAACCATAAAACAGCAGACACAACAGCTCAACACAGAAATAAACAACAAACTCAAAGAAAAACAAACAGAAACATTCAGGGAATTCATTACAACACTAAACCACTCCACAGATACATCCAGGCTATACAAGACTATAAACAGCATTACCCACTCTAACAGCGGCACAAACACCTCACACGCGGCCATCTGTCGCAGTCAAATTAATATCCCAACGTACACACAACAAGCTAACATTCTAGTTAATCACTACTCAAAGCTAAGTCACTTAAACAAAGACAACAACCAGAAACACGCAGACAGACAAACAGCCAGACACAAGAAAACCTACAGACTCGACACGACCATTACATCCTTCAATACAGATCAGACCACCAAGATCATCAAAAACATTAAGAATTCCAAGGCTACTGGACCAGACAACATATCTAACATACACCTTAAACACTTGGGCCCACAAGGAATAATTGCTCTCACAAATATCAGCACATATTCATACCAACACTGTATTATTCCTGACATACGGAAACAAGGTAAAATTATTACACTACTCAAACCAAACAAAAATCCAACAGAACCAGCTTCCTATAGACCCATTACTTTACTATGCACACCTTCCAAAGTAACAGAAAGACTAATCTTACAAATCACCAACCCACACATTCCACTATCGCCTACTCAACATGGATTCAGACCTCACCACTCAACCACAACATTACTCACTAACCTCACGCAGCACATCATGGATGGCATCAACTCCAGACGACCAGCTCAACGTACACTATTAGCAACAATAGACATTAGTAAAGCATTTGATGCTATCCCACGCTTCCCTCTCATAAACAAAATACTCAACACAAACATGCACAATAACACCAAAAGGTGGCTGAGCAACTATCTTTCAGGAAGATACTCACATGTCACATTTAATGGCAAGTCATCCAAAAACAAGCTTTTTCCGAACGGGGTCCCTCAAGGCTCTATTCTCTCACCAACACTGTTCAACTTATACATGCATGACATTCCAACACCCATAGATAACAAGCTTACCTTATCATCATATGCAGATGACATCACTCTAACATCCACCCACAACAACATCGACACCGCTACAAATAACCTACAAACATACATAATCAGTATACAAGACTGGCTCACACATAATAGACTCAAAGTAGCGCCCACAAAATCAACCATCACCTTGCTTACAAGCAACACAAAAGGACACCAGGTAATTCCACAGCTTACACTAAACAACATCAACATTCCATACACTCACAGGACCAAAATACTTGGGGTCACATAAAACACATCATTATCTTTTGCAAACCACATTCAGGACATTAAAAACAAATGTACGTCAAGACTTAACACGCTTAGGGTACTAACAGGCACAAACTTTGGATACCAGCAGGAAACAACATCATATACAAACAATATATTCGCTCAGTTATGGACTATGCTAGCCCATGCTGGGCACCCATTATCTCAAACACACACATAAACACCTTACCGACAATACAAAACAACGCACTTCGTATCATTACAGGATGCACTCAAACAACACCAATAGAACACCTGCACACAGAAACAAAAATACTGAAAGTTACGGAACATTTAGACATGAGGGGAACACATTCATGGCAGCAGCGACAACTAACCCACAACACCCTTGCCACTACATGTACAATCATGCACCAACACCTCGCACCATTAAGGTAACACCATAGAGACATTATAACCAAATACTCCATTCCATACCACGCCCCACAGACATCACACAGTACAGAAAACACATACACACACACACCTAACCCACAAAGCACTGACACGACTCGTCCGAATGCGGTCCTAGGTGCGAAGCCGCCACCCATTAACAGGTCAGAGATCAGCCTGAGCAGATCGGATCGAGTTAACTTAGCACGATTCCGATGTGGACATCACCCCAACTTACGGACATATAAACACAGACTAGACAACTCCATAGACGACACCTGCCACCTGTGCCAGGACACACCACAAACAATTGAACACATTATGACAGACTGTACCGCTCTAGCACAACAACGAACACAACACAACATCACTAGTGCGCTGAACCTCTGGTCTACTCCTGAGAGGGCGATCGGTACCTGCGTGCCGCCGGCTTGCTCGATCAGGGGGCTGATCAGGGGTGCTGATCGGCTAACCAACAACAACAACAACAACTGGTGATAATTATTAGAATGAGGTGTTGATGTTAGATGTATGTTACAATTGATGTTTATGTTAGAATAAGGAAATACGTACAATTATTTGAATCAGGAATTTGTTTTCCCATTTTCTTTTTCCTGTTTGCATTAGCAGTTGTCCGGAATTAGATGGGGCCGCAGGCCCCCAAATTACTGGGACCGAAGGCCCCAGCACCGCAGGTCTAGTTACTGTAAATGGGCAAGTAGGACCTATCTTTAGCTAGTATTGTGAATACTGGCAGAAAATTGTTATTCAATTCCCTTCTAGAAAAGTTGTTCAGAATAAACTAAAACAAGATATTACTGTATTAATGGAATTTTAATTTTGGAATTACACTTACTTAATTTACCCGAATGTATAAATTTCAAAAATATTGCAAAGTTATTAACAAATTAGTTTAACAACAATATTCAATAAAAAAAATAGTCCAAATGAGTCATTTTGATGTTTATTTAAAAGGTTTCAAAGATGCCAATTTGATTTATAAAAAACACACTTTGTTTAATTACAAATATAATAGTGATCATAATAGGGATAGTGTATAAATTGTGGTTACAGATATGAAGCCATTATAGAAACGATCATATTAGAATGTCTTTCATAAACTGTATCAATAACTTTAGTAAAACTCGTGACATTTACAAATTTGATGAATTCATGAAACCACTCCTTAACCCTCAAATCAACTTTAGTTAATTTGTTCATTTTCGTTTTTTCAACTACTTCTCTGGACATACGTTAA
>JAJOZX010001760.1:140000-237500 GCA_023014485.1 Bathynomus jamesi | reverse complement strand
AAATGTCATTAATATGCGGAAATTATCAAATTCTACTATATTAATAGAACTAGTTCATTGTGCGCAAAAGTGATGCAAGCGACAAGACGAGAGGCTGTTCTTGTATGAAGTTACTCTCTTGCAACCTACTTAGATCCACGATACAAAGCTAAGTTATTTTCACCTAGTACATTAGAACGAGTTAAATCATCACTTGGCAAAGCAGTTGAAGAGCTTCAATCTCTTGAATCTGTCGCTTCGCCACCCACCAAAAGAATAAAAGTTTCAGTGACAGAACCAACACCTTCAACAAGCAAATCTATCACAGAATCTGTCTCTCAGTGTCTTGAGTCAAGCAGCAATGACGAGACCTACGCGATGTCAAAAGATGTAGTAAAAATGATCGAGAGCTATCACCAAGAAAAACGCCTGGCTGCATGTGACAATCCTATTAGTTGGTGGAAAAATACGCAGAATATCTATCCATACTTGAGTAAACTTGCAAGGAAACATTTAGCCTGTCCTCCAACAAACGTACCAAGCGAGAGATTATTTAGCAGTGCTGGATTAATATATGATGAAAAGAGAAACAGACTGGCAGCAGAAAAGGCAGAAAAATTAATGTTCCTTAAGCATAACCTTCCTATAATTAAGTTTGAACATTAAACGATGAACATCTTAGTTTACTTTATTTTAATTACTCATTTATAAATATGCCTAATAAAACTTTAAACTTAATATAAATAGTTATCAAGCTAATTAAAGATCTCTTTCTATAAGGGTGGAGGTTGGGGAAAGAGGTCGGTGGGGTGCATACCGTGCATTTGAGTTGGGTTCACGTCCCGCATCCTGGTAACACAATTATGGTTTCTAATTGTGGCTGAAACTCAACAAAATATAACGAATTTATTTGCAGACGAATTCACTAATTGATTTCTATATTAGTTAGATGCTTGATATTATTTTATATATTCAGAGAAAAGTACAGCAATTATTGTACAATTAATCAATTATACTACATTATAGCTACAGCTCTCTCTATATAATAACTTATTATATACGTTAAACACAACAAATCTCGAATATATCCTAAAAATAACGAAAATGTAGACATCCGCATCCGCATCCGCGGATGTTGAAATCAAACATCCTCATCCGCATCCGCATCCGCGGATGTGAAAAAAATGACATCCGCTACATCACTAATATATATATATATGATGAATAAAACCACGAAGGAAACGAAACGCAAAAAGGTGCTCAAGCGCTTTCGTCTAATGACATCCTCAGGAACACTGAAGTACATAAAAGGTTACGGCCTATATATAGGTTACAGAAAAAATAAATAAAAAATAAAAAAATATAAATAAATAAATAAATAACATACATACACACAAACATATATATATATATATATGTGTATATATATACATATCTACACACATACATATATATATATATATATATATATATATATATATATATATATATGCAATAAACGGAGAAGTAAAAATAAAATTAAAAATTAAAGATTAGAGGATTAACAAAGAGGCATACAGATTTGTAAGGAAAAATATCGATTTTTAGCACAAGATCAAATGAATTAAAAATACAAATTTATACTGGAAATCTGCCCGGGTTTTAACACTTTGCCTTTTAGAGTCAAGTTTCGATATATATAAAATAAATGAAGATTAAAAGTTAATAAAGTAGCGTACAAGTTTACCAAAGATTTAGCGTCCTACCCTTTTTATCTAAATTTGTTTTGAAGGAATTCAAAACAACAGGATCGAGTTGAAAAAGACCTTTGCTTATGTTGAAGTTATTTGAAAGTTGGATAATGGCAGACTCAAGAATATTTCTATTGACAATGTTGCTAGAATGAAATAAAACTGAAGCATTATTCCAATCAATACAGTGGGATAACTCTGACAAATGGACAAAAAGAGCACTGGACAACTGTCCTGTTCTAACGGAATATTGATGCTGTTTTATACGTGTGTGCAAATCCTTTCCCGTCTGACCTATGTAAAAGGAATCACATTGTTTACACCCAATTTTATAGATAATGCCTGAATTATTGGTAGGGCTATTTTTTCCTATGATATTTTTCACAATATTGTTATATGAAAATACTACATTAATATCCAAAAGTTTAAGTACATTAGCAATGCCTAAAAAGCCCGGGTAAAATGGAAGTACTAAAATATTTTTTGACAAAGTACGAGTGTTATTATTGACACGATAGAAAGTTCGTTTTGCCTTGTTGAATTCCTTTAAAACAAATTTAGATAAAAAGGGTAGGACGCTAAATCTTTGGTAAACTTGTACGCTACTTTATTAACTTTTAATCTTCATTTTATTTTTATATATATCGAAACTTGACTCTAAAAGGCAAAGTGTTAAAACCCGGGTAGATTTCCAGTATAAATTTGTATTTTTAATTCATTTGATCTTGTGCTAAAAATCGATATTTTTCCTTACAAATCTGTATGCCTCTTTGTTAATCCTCTAATCTTTAATTTTTAATTTTTATTTTTACTTCTCCGTTTATTGCATATATATATATATATGTGTATGTGTGTAGATATGTATGTATATATATATGTTTGTGTGTATGTATGTTATTTATTTATTTTTTTATTTTTATTTTTTTTCCTGTAATCTATATATAGGCCGTAACCTTTTATGTACTTCAGTGTTCCTGAGGATGTCATTAGACGAAAGCGCTTGAGCACCTTTTTGTGTTTTCTTTCCTTCGTGGTTTTATTCATCATAAATATTTTTCACGTGTTACTTTCGTGAAATAATTTTCATATATATATATATATATATATATATATATATATATATATATATATATATATATATATATATATATATATATGTTAACCCCTCCGTCTATGGCCTTGGTCGGTTCGAAGTTGACGGGAGTTCTGGTTAGGTGGCAGCAAAGGATTTGTTACTCTGGAGTAGCTGGTACCGTATAGACTATAGGGGAATCGCAGTAGTTTCTTCTATACTACTCTCCGATTTCTTCTTGTAGTGGATTGGAGGATTCTGTGAGGCTTACTAAATTCTCTGAAGGTTCCCGGTTCTTCTTGTAACGTATCGGGAAATTAGTTTTCTCTATTTAAGACTAAGTTCTCTGAAGAGAGCAAGGATCGAAGAACACAAAGATTTTTTCTTACTGTAGTTTTACTGCTAAAAATGTTACAAGTAATGCTCAGCCTCTAAGTTAGATCAGTCAACTCAGATTGAACATTGGAGAAATTTTATGGGCTTTCATACTGAATTTTTTACTAACATTATTATTTAATGCTGATCTGTTTTTGTTTTTTATTCTCAATAGGTTGATTTACTTTGCAAAACATTTAAAGACAAAACAAATATTTTGGCTGTAGCAAGGTCTAGACTGCTAAGCAAGAGGAAGCCACATTTTTATTTGAAACAGCATACTGACAGATCTGATGTTATCATGATCTGCCGAGTTAACTAAAAATGGAAATTGAAATATGCCTTCCCATCACGAATTCAAACAAACATGCACATGAGCAAAACTTAAAAGCATAAGATTCAAAATTTAACGTTAAGCAAGACATGACTTCATCATTTTACAACAAAGAGAAAATGTATACAGGGAATGAACAAAATTACATTATTAAGCTAAATCTAAAAAAATTATTAAGTAGTTTAAACAGTGTGAAAAAACTATAGGGCTATGGGTTGATTGCCTGTTACCCTCATCCGTTGGAAATTTCCAGCAGATTTGAGTGGAGAGTTGACGACAAAAGCCCTACGGTTTTTCGTTAGAGAGTTATGTATATGTAGGTCTTCAGAGGACATCTTTATGTTTATTTGCCTTCGGTGTTTGCGCTGCTTAATGGTAAAGAAAGGAATTGCCTTACCTTATTATTTCGTTGGGCCTCGCTTCTGTTTCGATGTAGGGCGCGACGATGTTTTTCGATGTAGGGCCGCGGTACGATGGAGTTACACAACGAGTTGCTTTGATGTAATTAATATAAGCAGTCATTACACTTAAATACCTGAAGGACTAGGCCTATCCTTTTTATAGTTATTAGGTTAAATTATATTAAGAGGATTTCACTCAGAACTTATAGGAAGATAAAGTACATCTTCCTTGCTTAAAGCAACGATGTAACATAAGCAAGCTCCGAGCGAGCCGCTATAACATAATCTTTGTCTTTTATTATTTGCTGATTTTTCAAAGTTCATTGACTCTTCTCTCGAAGTAATTTTCACGAGTCAGCAGTGGAAAATTTTGAACACGAAATAATAAATTTGGTTTTCTTGTTGTTATGCAGGCCCGATGCCTACATATGGGTTCTATGTATGTATGGCAATTATTTTCAATCCCAATAGGCTATGTCGCCAATCCCGAGGCAATTTTGCAGATATTTAATACAATTAATTAATAATTTATATTTAATTATGAAATAAAGGTACCACATACGATACCATATTGTAAACATGTATAGTTTTTCCATAAACATAAATAATTCACCAATTATAAAATGTCAGCGTTACGTGATTTTGATCTCTATGTAAAAATTAATATATGAATATAATGAACATAAGGATTTTATAAATATACGAATTATATAAAAATTATACGAATGAATATAAGACAATAGGAATTATTCATTGTTCATTTTTACATACGAGTATATATACAGGGTGTCCCATAAGTCCGGCATCATAGGAGATATTCATATTTTTCTATTTCTACAAACCATAATTCATATTTTTCTCTTTCTACAGGCCATAATGTCTGTGAGCAAGGAAGAACGAATCCAGATAATTCTACTCATAGGAAATCGGAGTCAAAGAGAGGCCGCTGCTGAATTTAACAGACTGCATCCAGACCGCGAGCCAATAACACGGAGTTGTGTTAGCAGACTTGTTGCAAAGTTTAAGGAAACAGGATCCATAGAAGATAAACCACACAGTGGACCTTCAAGGAGGTCCACTGACGATGATACAGCGACTGCTATCCTGGCTCATTTTAACAGAAGTCCCAATAAGTCTCTTCAGCGATTGTCCGCCGAGACAGGAGTGTCGAAAAGTAGCATCCATCGCATTTTTCAGGCTCACAAATGGCATCGCGAAGATGATCCTGACCGGCGGATGGAATTTTGTGAATGGGCTACGGAACAATATGCTCGGGATGCCAATTTCCCGTCCACCATTCTGTTCAGTGACGAGGCTGTTTTTTTATGAAAATGGTGAGATAAATCGACAGAACACCCGCTACTGGTCTCAAAACAACCCTCACTGGTATACCTCTTCAAAGGAACAAGGTGCATCTCGGGTGATGGTATGGTGCGGCATTTGGAAGGATCGCATCATAGGCCCCCCTCTTTTTCGATGAACATGTCACTGGAGGCACCTACCTACGTATGCTCAAGGAAGAAGCATTTCCCAGTGTCTTGAACGAAGAAGGAAATTTCCCAACATGGTTCCAGCAAGACGGCGCTCCTGCACATTACAGCACCCAAGTAAGGGAATACCTGTACCAACAATTTCCTGGTCATTGGATAGGACGTCGAGGGCCTGTGGAATGGCCAGCTAGAAGCCCGGATCTCACGCCACTAGATTTTTATCTCTGGGGCCACTTGAAAGCGCTGGTATACGCAGAGAAAATTAGGAGTGTTGAACATTTGCGGCAGCGCATTATTGGGGCATGTAACACCATTAATCCTGACATCATTCACCGTGTGCTTGCTGACTGGGTATCACGTCTGAATTTGTGTACTGAAAACAATGGTGGACATATTGAGCACGTTCTGTAAATAAAAGCTTTTGTTTTGCCTTTTTTTATTATTTTTCCTATGATGCCGGACTTATGGGACACCCTGTATAATAGGAATATAAAGACAAGAGACACGACTCTCAACATTTATTGGCCAAACGTTTCGGTCCACTCAGGGGGTCATCTTCAGTGGCTAAATGAAAGCCTCAAAACAAAAAAAGAATCAATAACTAAAGAAGCAAAAGTAAAAAAAAAAAATGTAAGAAAAATATATTGTACATAGTTATAAAACCTAATACAATAAGCAAAAATAGCTAAAAAATAGCTTAAAATTTTTTTCTCGATTATAAGACAATAAAACAATAAAAGTCAAACCCATTAAATATAAAAAAACAGAATAAACTAAAATTTAAAGTGACTAACCTGGATGGTAAAAATTGCAAATGACAACTGGAGAGAAAGGGAAGGAGTAAGAACCTAAATTAGTGCGTTAGTTGTGTTGAAAAGGTGTTGGTTGGTTGATTAAGAAGTATGTAATTTTATCGAGGAAAGGCTGTCGTTTAATTCTGGATTTAATTTCCTGATAAAGAGGGCGTTAAAACTTAGGATTTCGAAGCATTTGGGTCTTTCTTATCGAACTTCTCGCCCTCTTTCCACTCTTGAATCCTCTGCTATTCGGCATCATTCAGAGACCCATGACAACCCGTGCCCCCAGGACTCCTTTACGATTTTGTCGTCTGCTTCTAATTCGCTTGATCTCAAAATTTTAGAATCCCTCTTTATCAGGAAATTAAATCCAGAATTAAACGACAGCCTTTCCTCGATAAAATTACATACTTCTTAATCAACCAACCAACACTTTTTCAACACAACTAACGCACTAATTTAGGTTCTTACTCCTTCCCTTTCTCTCCAGTTGTTATTTTCAACTCTTACTATTCAGGTTAGTCCTTTTAAATTTTAGTTTATTCTGATGTTTTATATTTAATGGGTTTGACTTTTATTGTTTTATTGTCTTATAATCCAGAAAAAAAAATGTAATCTATTTTTTAACTATTTTGCTTATTGTATTAGGTTTTATAACTATGTACAGTATATTTTTCTTACATTTTTTTTTTACTTTTGTTTCTTTAGTTATATTATTGATTTTTTTTTTGTTTTGATGCTTTCGTTTAGTCACTGAAGATGGCCCCTTAGTGGACCGAAACATTTGGCCAATAAATGTTGAGAGTCGTGTCTCTTGTCTTTATATTCCTATTGAGGATAAGATTCCCGAAGAACACTTCTATCGTGTATATATATATATATATTATATATATATATATATGTGTGTGTATATATATATATACTACTCGCATGGGAAAGACTTTCATGTATGTGAACATCATAGATGTTAACATACACGAAAGTTCTTTCCCATGCGAGTAGTATACCTCGTCAACCTCGTTTAGGTTACGTGCGTTGGTCTCTCTTTACATGAAGGTCAAGCTGGTGGCCACGCCTCTAGGCCTGTCTTGGTGGAGGAGCCATTTGCTCTCTTGCGCTCTCCACCGCACATAGCCAGGTACACTCGGCTCATCTGGTACTGTTCTGAGCCAGGTATCTAGTCTTCTCTTGAAGACTTCAACTTTGACACCTGTAACGTTTCTGTGGTACTTTGGAAGATGGTTAAAAAGTCTTGGTCCCCGTGACAACCAAGCTATTTTCCTCCAGTGTTGAGGAGGTCCATTGTCGGGCCTTTAATTTGGGAACACTACACATGCTGCCTTTCCTATTTTCCAGCATTGTTTGGATGGTAATTGGGTTTAGTTTGAGGTTTGGTACCAGGTTTTCGATCATTTTCCATATGTAGATTATGGTGTACCTCTCTCTTCTTCTTTCCAGGGAGTACAGATTTAGTTTAGGTAGTCTTTCCCAGTAGTTCAGTTCTTTGCAGCCATCAATCTTGGCTGTGAAATGGCTCTGCCTTCCTTCCATTTTATTAATTTCTTCCTTTTTATATGGGGACGTCGAAACTGAGCAGTATTCAAGTTTTGGTATGATCAGTGTTCTCAGCAGGGGAATCATTACTGCCTTGTCCCTCCTTTTGAACGTTCTAAGTAACTGTCCCAAACTCGTTTTGCTTTGTTTATTGCTATCTGATTTTGTCTCGAATTTGGCATCATCGGTCATTATTACTCCGAAGTCGACCGCTTCTCTGAATTTCCTGTCTACCATATCTCAAGAACTGAAATTTCTCGGTGTTAAATGTCATGCTGTTGTCTTCTAACCATGTGTATATTTTGTTCGTGTCACTCTGCAAGGCCTCCACTTCATTTGCGTCGCTGATTTTTCTGCTGATCTTTGTATCGTCCGCAAAGGATGTTACTCTACTGTTGCTGTTTACTCCACTTTTTATGTCTGTTAGCATGATAATGAAGAGGAGTGGGACCAGTACTGTACCTTGTGATACTGAGCTGCGTACTTCTGATTCTGATGATGATACCTTGAATTTTGATGACCTGTAGACGTTCTCTGAGGAAGTTGTAGAGCCATTTTCCCATTTTGCCTGTTATTCCCATACCTTTCATTTTATGTGCTATTATACCATGATCACATTTGTCGAAAGCTTTAGCAAAATCCTTGTATATGACATCATAGTTTTCATTGCCTTCTAGTGCATTTCGGATATTGTTACCATAGGCGTCTGTGGGGACGGCAGCCCCCATCCCCCAAGGACTAGGGAATTGAGCATTTTCAGGGCAAATACTGAAATTTTCAGCGCAGAGTTTTCCTGACATTCCTTTGTTTCTTTTTTACTTCTTGAGGTGAATTACTTACTTGCTCCAATACTTGTAGTTAATAATTAAAACGTAAGTTGAGGACTTATTGAATTCTATATCAACTGCAAAGCTGTAGTTTTCCTTGTCATTTAGAAATGTTGTAGCAAAATTTTATCTCATTTTTGTAAATTGTAGTTTTTTATATCAAAAAGGCTTTAATATATGTTACTCATACTCTATCCTCTGTGTTATTTTATGCTACACATAGTGCTTATGCGGAAATCAGGGCACACTGAAAATTTTCAGAACAAATTTTTTTCCTCCCCCTCCAAGTAAAGTGCCATCCCATACGCCTATGATTTTTATAGTGTTCTATAAGTTGTGATAGGCATGATCTTCCTGATC
Source organism: Bathynomus jamesi (assembly GCA_023014485.1). NCBI lineage: Eukaryota > Metazoa > Arthropoda > Malacostraca > Isopoda > Cirolanidae > Bathynomus > Bathynomus jamesi. Next base: position 228,581 of record JAJOZX010001760.1, on the reverse strand, counting down.
GGAATCCGTGCTGATTTTCGTTGAATCTTTCCAGTGTCTCCAAGAAGTCAGATTTTCTCTCTGACTATTCTTTCAAATATTTTGGTGAGGTGGGATATCAAAGACACTGGTCTATAGTTCTTTACTTGAGATCTATCCCCTCCTTTATATATAGGGACAATGTTCGCTCTTTTCAAGATGCACGGTATTTCCCCAGTGTCTAGGGATCTTCTCATATCCAATATAATGGTGAAGCTATTTCGTTTTTACAGTTTTTAATCAATAGTGCGTTCCATTTGTCCCGACCTGCAACTGAATGTGATTTCATTTGTCCTATAGCTCTCGCTACATCTTCTGGGGTAAAATCAAAGTCTGTTATACATTCTCCTCGCAATTTCTCTTCAAAGAATGCATCTATGTCGGGTATCGCTTTGTTACTTTTTGGGGTACTGAAGACTGGTTCATACTGGCCTCTCAATGTTTCAGATATTTCTTTTAGATCGTCTGTTAGTTCATTATTTCCTTTCCTTAAGGGCCCGATAGTAGTGCGCGTTTTTGTTTTCCTTTTCGCATAGCTGTAGAAGTATTTTGGATTTTCTTTTATTGCTTCTATCGCCTTTTCCTCTTCCCTCTCTGTGTGGTCCTTAATCAGGTCTTGTATTTTCCTATCGATACCCTCCAGTTTTTCTTGTATTACTTTCCTGGCATTATCTCCGCAGTTGGCTAACTTCACCTCCACTCTCTTTCGTTTGCGTAATATTCTTCTCTTTTGCCTCTCTAGCCAGCTCCTCTTTCTTTTTAGCTGTGATTTCGGAGCATATTTTCCTAAAATTCTCAGCGTTTTTTCTTCCAAGGTTGTTAGCATTTCTTCAGTTGTTTTATTCTCTAAAACTGTTCTTCACTCTATTTGGGCCATGTGCGATCTGATTTCTTCCCAATTTATGGTCTTGGAGTTTAAGTTAAAAACCCCAAATTTTCTTCTTTCCTCAATATGTATATTGCCTTTTAATGTTGTCGTCATATTTGTTGATATCTCGATTAAGTTGTAGTCTGAGATAATGGTTGGGGTTATTTTTATATCAGCAATCAAGTTCATGTTATTCGTGAATACCAGGTCTAGGCGGTTATTTTTTTGGGTATTTTCTGTTATCTCCTGTGTCAGCATAAACTCATTTGTGAGAGCCATCAACATTTTTGCTTGCTCCTGGTCTTCTCTTGTGCCCCATTTGTCCTGGTGTGTATATATATATTCCTATCCACTTTTTTGTATTTTATAAATGGGAAGTTAAAGTCTCAGCAGATCATTATATTGGGGGATGGAGGTTTATGTCCTTTATTAGCTTTCTGATGTCATCAATGGCCTCCGAGGATTTTTCGGTTCGAGTGTTTGGAGGTCTGTAGATGACTATTAGTATCACGTTTAGTTTTTCTATTTTCACTGCTAGCAGTTCCACAAAGCTGTTTGATTTACTTATTATCATCTCTGTCATATGACCTTCATGTACATATATAGCACAGCCACCTTTACGTCTCGTTGTTCTATCCGCTCTTAGTAAGTTGAAGCCCTCTATATTTATCTCTTTCTTATCAATTGTTATTTTTTTTATGTTATTGGGTTCAGAATCCCAGCTAAACCCTGAGCGGCCAAGCTCTGAAGGGCCAGTTAAACCTACAGCCCAAGTTAAGCTAGACTAAAACTTACGGACTTGGAGGTCCTATTAGGTCCTACCTCAGGGTTGCTGACTCGATGTGGGGCTACCTTAGGCCTCAGTTGCATAAAATTAAATTAAAAAACAAACGGGGCACTATTTATGGTCTTCTTTCTAAACCTTGCAACAACAACACAACCAGCACCATTGCACGATGCAACAATCTTGTATCTAAACAACCAAGCTGAATTGCAAGAGAGCTCTCTATAAGATCACACCCTGCAAGTGCCGCATTCAACAAACGAGTGGAAAAGACGCACAGTGCCCCAAAAAAATGATGCCACACGAGTGCCCAAACAATGATGCCACAAGAGCCCAAAAGTACTAGCTCTAAATTAAGTGAATTTTTCACTAACCTTACAATTATGAGATGGATATATATACACCTTAACTTAATATATAAAAGCAATGCTGCATCAATCAGCTTAGTCATCATATCGCCTTGGGACAACAATGGCTCTTCCTCTTCTAGATTTTCTAACATCAATAAAATGTTCGCAGTTTTCACAATTTCCTTGGCAATCCTTAAGATGAGTTTCTGTGAGGCATGCGATGTCCGCCCTTGTTTTGTCCATAAATCCTTTCAGGTATGAAACTTTGTTGAGTGACTGGTTTGGTCTTATTCCTTGAATATTAGCCAGGACAATATTTATGTTCTTTGTTTTTCGTTGCCCCTTGTGCATTTTAAGTTCGTTTTCCTTCGGTATCGCTCGTTTCGTTGCCCTATGATCCTCCGAGAGAGATCCGTTTCCTCCTACCTGTTCTGGTAGCTTCTTGCCCGAAAGCGGTTTGGCTCGGGGTTTCCAGCTGTGTTAATTGCATGCGTTGGATGGCATTTAGCAGCCGTATCGTGTCTGGGATGTTGAAAAAAAATTTTGTTCGTTTATTGTGTTCCTATTGTTATTCTTATTGTTATTGTTATTCCTATTGTCATTTAAACTTTGTCCTTTGATCTTTGGGTCCGTCGGGAGATGTTGATAGTAGCATTTTTTCCCATATTTGCAGGTTCCATATTTTGCATAAGTCCTGCAGATGTCCGGGTGGTAGAATTTGCATCTGTCTCCAAATTTACAATGACCATTATTATACAAGAAATTCCATATTGGGGGATGTTTATATATACACATTGTCCTCTTTTAAATCTGCAATTATCTTTTATATAATATCTGCATATAATTCCTTCCCCATATTTACTCGTGGCCCTTGTTTTTTGCTCCTTATTGGCTTATTGGGGACAGTTTCACTCTGTTTTCTTGAATGCCCTCTTCTCTTTTCCTATTTGTGCTATTTGTGTTAATGTCATTCGTTGCCCTTATACTATCTGTTGTCTTTATACTCTCTTTTGCCTGCATGGTTTCGGTCTCGTTGTGTGACGGTATTTGATTTTATTCTACTTCGCCTTTCTTCGTTTCTTCTGTTTTCTTTTGTTCTTTATTCCCCCTTTCCTCTTTCATTTTCTTCTGGTAGTCTCTTTCTGCTTTAAATACTGTAAAAGAGTTTATTTCGTTATGCAGTTTTCGCAGAAAAATTTTATCCCATTAAGTTGCTTCGCGTTCGTTATAAGGGGGATTTTTTCATCTTCCCATTCTAGGCATCTAAAATCTAAAAGCAGCTGACAAAATTCGCACCTCATCGCCTTTGTCTCATCTGTTGCATCATTGCAGATACCACAGAGTTGCAGGAATTTATTTACCATTTTCATGTTACTGATAGAGGGTAGCCGCTGGTGCACAAAATTGACTCAAAAAGGGTATTAGGGGAAGTATTGGGTAGGGGTTGACTCAAGCTGAGTGAGGGAAAGTATTCTCCGTTACTCCGTCGGATGGGGGATTGTTATTCTTATTGTTATTGTTATTCCTATTGTCATTTAAACTTATACAATGTGTATATACAATGTGTATATATATATATATATATATATATATATATATATATATTACCGGAAAAACCGACAAATTGAAAGCTCTTTCTCGATATGGTGGGTGGTGGTGCATAGGCGTTCTTAGTTGGTGGAATGATCTATCTGCTTAATTCCGATAACGAACCAGACTCTACCCTGCTAACTAGTCGGTGGATCGTTCCCCGAGACGGTTCCTTCCAGGGTGTTTTCGGCACCTTACCCGTCGTCCCCGACGCGCAAAGCGTTTTCTCCCAGGTGCCCGTCATCTCTCTCTCCAGAGGCGGTGGTCGGGTTTCTCGGGAGTAGCCATTAGCGTAACGGGTCAAGCGACGGGGGAGGGGGCGTCGTTTCTCGCGCTTCGAGCCAAGCGAGGGTCGTCCATCGCAACATCGTTTTAGAGGAATAGACGGCGGCCAACCGCAAGAAATGGAGCAATAACAGGTCTGTGATGCCCTCAGATATTCTGGGCCGCACCGAGCCAGACTGAAGGAATTAGCGTGTTCTCCGAAAGGAGCGGGTAACCTGATGAAGCTTATTTCGATAGAGATTGGGGCTTGTGTCTCCCATGAACGAGGAACTCCCATTAAACACAAGTCATCAGCTTGTGTTGATTACGTGCCTGCTCTTTGTAGACACCGTCTGTTGCTATTACCGAAAAGGAGTTGAAATAAACTCGAAAGTACTCGGAGTGGATGTTCAATTTTTCCTGCAGGTAATTTCTAAATAAAAAGTTCACTTGTTTAATGTCATTATCAGCCATATATATATATATATATATATATAATATATAATATATATATATATATATATATATATTAAGGAGTGAGTTTATTCACTTTTCCAGGAGATTTGATAACAGGCGAAATAATAATAATAATAATAATAATAGGCGCCCTAATGGTAATGCCTGAAAGTTGTACTGTGTATAATAATAATAATCTTACTAATAATAAATTCTCTATCAGTCATGGCGGATACTAGTAGTATAGCCTCAAAATGCTTGAGTGCAAGTTGCAATTGCAATATTACGAAATGTTGCAAGAGTGCCAACCCCCACTCCTTTTGTTGCCAACCCCGAAATGGGGTTGTAAGGGTATGCAACTTGGAGGTATCCCCCAAGCTGATCCCCCCAAAGGGGAGTGCCAACCTCTGTTGCCAACCCCAAAATGCGATTGCAAGGGGTATGTAACTTGGAGGCGGAGTTCTCCCCCAAGCTGAACCCCCCAAAGGGGTATAACTAACCTAAGGGGAACCTCTTTGGAGGAGAAGGTGGGAGTGCCTCACCCCCTAAAGGGGCAGAAAGAGATAACAAGAGAGGAAGTTGGAGAGACCCATAGGAGATGGGGTCTTTCGCCTGACAGCTGTCAGACGCATTATGACTCCGTCGGCCACCCACCGCCCTCTTATAGGGCACTAATCAGCCAGTTGGCTTATTCAGCCAGTGCCTTAGGGCATTATCAGCCATTGCCAGCCAGCGCCTCAGTGTGCCATCGTCTTAGATCATCATCAGCTAGTGCCTGAGGAGGTCGTCGTCTTAGATCATCATCAGCTAGTGCCTCAGGAGGTCGTCGTCTCAGAACATCAGCAGCCAAGTGCCACAGTGCGTTAAAAGGAGCCGGGATCGCATCCCACTCTAGGTCAGTCCTGTTGCTGGGGGCCCTGCACCTCAGCCAAGTGCCAGTGCCTCCGAGTGAGTCATATAATAATTACCCAGTTGGCTTAGAAGACCGATTTGACAAATAGCAATTAATTAATTATCTTTTCTAAAAACCAAACAAATTATATAATTCTGATCAATTTAGACTCGAAATTATATAATCATTCAAAACGGGGCATTAAAGAGAACTATTTATTTTAAAAGAAATACACTCAATCTGAATTAGATAAAACATCGCTGCTTCAATACGAAACAATTCGTGCGAAACAATTCGTGCGAAACAATTCGTGCGGTAATACAATAAACCAGTGGTTCCACCCCGTGAAATAGTTATTATTATTATTATCATTATTACCACTACCAATATATATATATATATTATATAAACATCCTATTCTGAACAACTCCATAATTTGTAACATTATTCTGTTTTTAAAGGGTAGTTTTAGCCCTGTAACTCATATTTTTGTTAACTCTGTTATATATATATATATATATATATATATATATATATATAAACATGTTTCAATTTTGTAAATGTGCAGGTAAAGACGCGTTTTATGTCGTATCTTTCGGGTTCGTATACGGCCAGGAAGGTAATACTATATTTGTGGCACATCTACAGATTAAATTATCGCAGTCCTTGAAGACAAAAGGTGAAGCAACCTTTCTCCGATTAACATAAGAATATTCCAGGTAAAGGGTTTCATTTTTACGCACAAACTTACAGTATATATAAGCCAACCTTATTCTATTTTTAAGCAAGTTTTAGGTCTATGGAGGACCACATCGTTTATTAGCATTTGGCCGAAAAGTATTCTAAATTTATGGCAGGCTGTCACAGTACAATACAAAAATCTGGAACCTTGTAAATATATCTCCTTTGAAAAGCATGACCTTCCCGAAGAAATGGGCAAAAAGACATGACACGTCCTAAATTTTATTTAGCGCCGAAATGGGATGGATATATATATATATATATATATATATATATATATATATATATATACTCGGTTTTTATCCATTCGAACAATTCGGTTTTTCCGAAAAATTGAATTGCTTTGTTAATATTTGTAGAAAGACATTAAACCTTTACGTTCCTTTCCTATTCTGTAAAGTGGTCACAAGGTATTGTTCAATCACGGCAGGTCACAGACCCACATTTCGCAGAAAGTAATGTTGCATTGTACGCGAAATAGACAAAAGCCTTTCAGAACAAAGGACGCGACAGGTGTTTAAATCTAAAATAATAGTTTGGCAAAATTCAGGAATACGTGAATGGGCAGGATTCATCAACGAGCGGGACCATACGACACACCCACATTTGCGGAAAGTAGCGAATCACAGTACGGAATACCTGTCTGATCTCGTTCCGAGCAAGCCTATAGCATTACTCCTCCCAAAATTCACAGCTACCTATCGTGGAGCCCCAATCAACGCTCGTGAAAAGGAGCATTGCTCTCGGATTGGCCGAAAAATGCAGGTCTAAGTACTAGTCCCTCCCAAATCCAGAAGCAGTCCAATAGGCCGGCAAGATTACCGCATGTGGGTTGGTCACATATGCCCCCTATAAAATGGGGAGTTTCGCCGTTTAGAGCCAGTTTCTCGTGCAATTTACAGCAACACACGCAAATCATGGCCGAACTCTATGCTTCACCCGACCTGTTTGACGAAAGCGATATTTACGGCCAAGCATCGTTGTATCTATTCAGTGCTGTAGATCGGGGCGAACTTTTCCTTTCACAGTTTGTTATGGAAATTTGCGAGAGAGTGGAACAACCCCTCGTTCAAGAAGCCGTTGAAATGTGGGTAATTTGTAATGTCGTATATATTGTTTTCAAAATCATGTTTAATTAATGTCTGTGCCCCATATATTCAGTATATATATATATATATATATATATATATATATATATATATCAGCTCTCGGCAGTTTTAAATTTTATAGAATTTTAAATCTATGTTCATTGTGTGTTTCCCATCAAATTAAAGATGAAATTTTCTCTAGCAATAACTGCGAAATATTTTCAATTATAATCTAACTCCCTCATCACTATATCGGTTTATGTTTACAATTTATAGAATTTTAAAAACCTAACTTTGTTCATTGTAATGTTTACGCTTCCAATTTGCTGTTAAACTAACCTATCCTAGCATGCCTAACCGGGCGTAAACTAACCTAATCTAACCTAACCTAACCTAATCTAACCAGGTGTAAACTAACCTAACCTAGCCTAATTTATAAAAAACTGTGATATTGCGAAGTGAAGCAGTTATGCTTTTAGAAATATTAAACTTTTAAGAAGGGCCTTCGTTTTGAAAAACAATTTTCATTTATCAAATTGCAATAAAAGTGTTTTCAAAAATCATGTTTAATCATGAATCCTATATATATATGGTAGCCAACACTTTTAACTGCATCTAGTTTTATGACATTTATTTTACTTGCAGGAGCGATTCCGAGTTAGGGCGTGTTATAGCAACTTTTGACGAAATGGGGGTGCCATCCCCCATCCATCCCCGTGACCCAGATGTCGTGGTATTGGGACGGACCGACGAGTGCCAGATCATAGAGGAGGAGGTCTTGTAAGTATAGCTTACATAGCACGTTTTTATTTTTTTTGTGGATGCTTAAACGCTAAGTTATAAGCAAATTGAAATATTCCCGTTTTCAAATTTAATTTTCATTCTCTGTATATATATATATATATCGTAAACGCTGACGAGGTGTCACATTAACTGTTTGGAAAATTAGTTTGTAATGCTTCCCGTTTATAATTGACAGTCTAATTTTCCTTTTGTTCTGAATTTTCTGAAAATTATTCTCGTTGTGCTTAACTATCCGCTCTCGCCATCGTTATTATATCATCATTTGTATATATTGCTACATCTTGCAACATCGCTTTGTAGCAATATACATATATATATATGTCTGCATATGTTGGAACTTTAAGATTATTTCACGATAATGCTGCGCTACAGTAGGATTTTACCAAAATTGCAATAAAAATGCTTTGAAAAACGTGCTTAATCATGAACCCTATATATATATATCATATATATATATATATATATATATATGGCACCCAACACTTTTAACTGCATCCAATTCCTTGACATTTATTTTAATTACAGGAGGGATACGGAGCTAGATGTTATTATAAACACTTTTGGGGAGAGGGTGTTAAATGAAGTGGTAACCGCCCCGCCCAGCGAATCAGAAGTCGTGGTATTGACATACACCCGGTCAACCGAGTGCAATGTCATCGGCGAGATTATGTAAGTTTTTTTTTAGGATTTTAACAAAATGTAATACATTTTCATTTTATTAAACAGTAGAAAAACATGTACAAAAAAGGTCAGCGCCTAATTCTTAATTGCTACAAATGTATATACAGTAGGTGGCATCAAACGCCCCAACTGATGTGTGATTTTGCTGGCCAGTTCTGAGCTGTTGCTTCTTGTGTAGTTAAGACCTATGGTGCCAATTTTTGTCAATTTTTGAAAATTTTCACATTCCCACTTTTTAATTGAAAATTTAATTTTTTTGAGAAATTCTCCTTTTCACGATAAAGTGAACAACAACAAAGTTGTTTACACAGTGAAAGTTTTCAATACTATGGATTTAAACAGTATCAATCATCTATTCTTGTAGTATGCACTATCAGGCTATTTATTTAACACACTATTTAGAAATATACTATTTTAGAAACTATTTAAAATACTTGCTTCGTTACAGACTGTTTTTCCCATGAATGTCGTGGTAGACAAGACTTATGCCAGTTTCTGCTCGGTACTACTCTGCCAACAGAAACGGACAAAATTATAAAAGGTTCCCGCCTTCCCACCTATGGGCAAGTATATCGCTCCTTCTCTTATAAAAAGAGCAAATTCGATAGATCCACTGGTTATTTCAAGAAAGTTCTCTATCAAGCTGCAAAGGAAGTTGCAGCACAAGTTGTTCCATTTATATAAAGGGCGGCATACAACATGTAAGTGAGAAAAAGATTGCCGAGCATATAATGAGATTGCATGATGACGTGAATAACCTACAAAAAATTCAAATCGACAAAAGAGACAGCGATAACAACATGAGAAAGATAAACGAATTTCGGGAAAAACTTGGCCTCTATGGCCAAAGAATGCCGTGGAAACTATTACAAATGAGGAAGATAAAGTTTTTCTCAAAAGCATGATGTCTGATAGAACAGCATCATTTGGCTCTTTGGACAAGAAAAATGCTATATCTGCAATAAAACGGAATGAGAGAATGGCCAAAAGAAATGAATACTATCAAAAGCAAAAAGTAGACCAGCCTAGCACAAGTTGGGCAACAGATGATTATGAATCAGATGCTGACACTATCACTGGAACAAAACACGACAATGAAGATCAAGACAGTGGTTCTGATAGAGAGGAGTTTGATTGGAGCCAAAACGAATGCACAAAAGAGTGAAAAAAAACTGGTGAAGACATTTTCATTCCCTATGATATCCTGAAAGACAAGAGAGTTACTTCTGTGGCAGCAAGGGCCCATGGAGTTACTCCAACTGCTGCTGTAGGTATAATATCTGCATTTGTGCAAGCCTGTGGAGGAGACACTGACAAACTTAGTTTGTCATATGCATCAGCATCTCGAGCAGCTGCAGCCAATGTAAAGGAAATGGCAGAAAAAATCCGAGGTTTATGGCAACCATCAGACATTGGAACCGTTCACTGGGATGGAAAGCTGATGAGAACGCTGAACAACAACACCATGAAGAAGAACGTCTCCCAGTAAAGGCTTTGCCCAGCAAAATGACGAAATTTCAATCCGAGCAGCTAAATCATTTCAGTAGGTTTGGTACACTGATAATGCTAAGTATTGGTTTATGGCATCTAATGCCCTTGATGCTCCAATAAATGACTTGGAACTTATTAGGAATCTTAAAACATATTCTAAAATTGACCAAGAGGTGGCAGCTGTTGCTACCAAAGCCATTGAGCGTCATCTGTGGAGCTTAACAGCAGAAATGGTACCTGTGTCACTATTTAGCCAAAAGGTACCAGCAGAAATGAAAAGGAAAATTTCCAATAAAATGATAATGTCAAAAGATATGAAAAATTCATTCCAAAGGCATGGGGCTGGATTTGGTAAGCCAATATTTCCATCGCTTGATGCCCTACATGCAAACTCTCAAGATCTATCTTCCTTTGTCAATGATGGTTCATGGGTATTTTTCAAGACACTCCAATGCAACCCTACTTTCTTGCAGAACCCTGAAAATTGGGCGATCAATCCATCCTACAAGCAATATCAGGAAAAAGTCTGCAATCTAAAGGTTGTTAATGATTCTGCCGAACGCGGTGTCAAATTGGCCAGTGATTATTTAAAGTCTTCTAAGAAAGAAACCCTCTACCAAGATACATTGCAAGTAGTTGAGGAAAATCGTGAAAAAAATTGGCAATATGAGAAAAAAACAAATGTTTGAAAAAATTAAAATGGCTCCTGACAGCTTAACTTAAGGTGTTGTTTAGTGATAAATGCTTTAAACAGGATTCTGCCCATTTTGCTTGTTTCATAGTTCTGCTTTTGCTCTTTTTTGTAAATTTTTGCTAATTTTGTTAATTTTTGTCTTTTATTAATTTTCTAGTAAAAAATGGGAATGTGAAAAATTTAATAAAAAGGAAAAAATTGTTTATTTGTATTCACCACAATGAGGAGCAAGACATATGTGCCGGCCAGTAGTGTGATATCAATTTAAAATTTTCATGGGGCGTTTGATGCACCCTAATATACAGGTTTACACAATATAGATCTTACACATTACAGGGGGTACTAACATATGGGAACTTTTTTTTATCTGTCTGCACACATATTTTCATTCATATTTGTGTCGCATAAATCGAATAATTTTAAAAAATTCATAAATCCCTTCCCGCGCGACATGTGCATGAGAAACAAATACAATACAACCCACATGTTTCAGTATAAAGCCTTGGAAACGATATGGATTCCAGATAATCTTAGGCACACGTAATCGCGTGATAAATTGTACAATTGCCGAGTCATGCCATGGTGGAAATCCGAGTGAATCGAAATAGTACATTCTTTCCTTAGTTTTAAAATAGATCGCAAACCAGTGAATCCCATCGCCACCCACAATGTCGGTGTTAACAATAATCCCCACCAGTTTCCCGTACTGGGCACCTTCAATATTTCATTTTTCGCATACACCGATAAATTTGGAACGCGCGAAACAGTCACTTTTCATCCTCTCTGGAGTGTATTTGCATCCATTTTAAAAATCTGTGCTTATGTTCCTAAATCTGTCTACTTCTATTAGGCCTGCGACTCGAGGTATATTAGTACACTAATAGGCGCGTCTGTAGGCTTGGCGAACTCCGTCCGCACTGAAATCGTACCAGTCTGCTGGGGATTTAAATGGGTATTTACACCGGCGTTAAGTCAGGCGTAACGTCAAATGAGTAGATGTTAAACTGTTCCACAAATTCTTTCTGCGTTATGCCGAATCCAAGTTCATCACACACCTGTATTATGCGCCAAACTGCTGTAAGCTCTCGCAGAGCGGGAACACAGCATCTGACGAGTAGTCCATATTCATTGTCCCACCCAGTGCGACGCCGTTGACATATGGAGTAATGTTTTTAAGTCCGAAGTTCTCGAATTTGAGCGCACTCTTTTTATAATTTCCATCTGTCGAGGCATGATCTTGCATTCCAATTAAAATCCTTTTAGGCAGTACTCCAAGAGCGATGTTTTCTATCTGTTTCGATGCCAGGCCTGCAGGGATCGTGTACAGTTTGATCTGTACCCTGTTAATGGGATATTTTACTGTGGTATGTATGAGGTCTTTCTCAATTTCTATTTGCTTCGGGGAGCTTAATTTCACTCGGCGTATGCGCAAATATACTTCCATGATGTGTATCACAACAGGTTTGGCGACTTCTACTTGGTCAGCTCCCAGATTTATACAGATCTCAGGGCTCGTGCGGGTGAGCTTCAATTTCATATCCACTCCGTTCATAAGCAACTTCTCCTGGAATGTAAAGTCTGTATGCAGGCGCCCAAAACATTCGTATATCTTTTTTTTTGAATTTTTAAATTAATCCTTTATACTACCCTTATCTTTAGTGTGGTAATATCCCTCGGGGGATAAAAAGGTGTCCTTCGCTTTTTTTGAAAAGTTGAGTACATTTTCCAGATATGCTCGTAGGTGATAGTACCCCGTACCTGCCGAGATGTTAGTCTGATTTAGATATACATAACACTGGCTGAATATGGTGTGCAGAAAGTTTGTTTCGGGATATGCAACATAATTATCATCGCAATCCATTCCGTCAGAATGGGCAATGCGTAGTTTAGCATACATTTGCATACAACTCGGATTAAAAAAGTAAGGGCCTGAGCTGGGTATCACAAATTCTATAGGGGCACTGGGTGAACTAATTGTGTTTAACAGGTTAATTGTAATAAAGTCACTGTGCTCAATAGAAACTTGAGTTGGAGGCATCTCAAAGAGGGATAGCTCCGATTTACAGCATTGTGAACTACACGGATGAATGAAACGTGCCATGACGAGTCAGAAATAGTGCCACCTCCCTCGACGAGTATTAATCAATCTATGAATCGTGAGACTAGCGTCCTCAGTTTATATCAGTTAAAAAAATGATCGGCCATAGGTCTCATACGCTTAGAGCACGTCTTTTTTGGCACCCTTTTACGTTTAATGCCACATGACCCCTTCTTCCTAACAGTTCTCTTCTTTCCAACACGTGATGGTAAGCCCTTCTTCCTAACAGCTCTCTTCTTTACGCCAGGTGTTGGCAACCCCTTCTTCCTATCAGTTCTCATCTTTCCTCCGCCACGCATTTTTCTCTTCGCATCTTTGATGATTTCATCCCGTGTACGTTTTAAATGTTTTTTTAGAGCTTCTTTAGGTTTAGTTCCCGCGAGCATTTCCTCTGCCGCGTTAAAACCTGTTTGTAACGCCTTCCTTCCTAGGTACCTGGCGCCCCTCTTCAACAGTGGGACAGCGGTGCGTAGTATGGATGAAAAAATGGATCCAAGTCCACCACCACGCTGGTAACTCACCCCTCGGTATACCGTGAAAGGCTTTCTGGCCATTATAACTCAGTGCTTCGAAAGTGTAGCTTCACTGTTAAGCTCCCGTCACCGAATGGGAAATTTTTGCCCACAATCGTTCTTTTATATATTGAGGTACTAGTTATTAGATTAGTTGCGACATTCACATAATGGGGTATGTCATATGTAATACTCAAGCTCCTTCCTCTATGGTTGGGGATGTGGGATACGCGTAGCAGGCGTGACTGGGTATCCCCAACAAACTGATGTTCCGCTATATTGCTGTAAATATAGCACATGTCTGGAGGCTGAGAACTTGCATCCAGCTTCTCCATCCTCAAGTGATACATTAAGCTGGATAAGTCATGTGGTGACTCATGAAAGGTGTCTCTTTGGAAGGCTGCTCGATAACGCCCCTCGGTTATAATTTTGAACACTCTTCCATCTTTAAGATTTCTGTTAACCTTTGATTTTAGGACTAGAGTATGTGTATGGTTTCCTCTGTTTACGATTTCGTATAATAAGTCATTCGTAAGATTTGAGTTTTTAGAACTTATGTTTAAGTCTTTCACAACATCCTCAGCCGTACCATAACGCCCCGGCCCTAGTGTCACTGTTGTACTGAAAAACTGTGCAACCTTAGTCCGGGCGATACGTATAGTAGCATTCCGAGTTAACCCGGCTTTTTCACACTCATCAATGTCTCTAAGAACCGTAAATACAGAATCTTTATAATCAATATTTAAAAAGAGGGTATCCAGCTGAAATTCGCATAACCCTACCTCATACGAATCACGACCCAGTTCAATGGGCCCGTGGAGTTCTGTTACAAAGTTGGAGTGTGTTGTTAGGGTGTACAGACAGGGATGAGGAGGACGGGAGTGTGACGTAGAAATGGTTGGGTGTCATGTTGCATACTAATTAAGCTTCATTACTGCGTCAGCTTTTATATAGGTATTGAAGCTTTCTGGGTACCCTAGCCACTTCACCAGGTACATTTTTCTTTCCTGTACCTTTGCTTCCTAAAATTTTCTCAATTTTAAACACATTTTTCCTAAATTAAATGCCACTTTCTGCAGTTCCTCGCGGTAAAAACCTCCCGAGATCTCTTCGCCATTCAAATCTTCAACGTAATACATCATTATCTCGCCTTTAGGAATCATGGCTTTAACTTTAAAAATCTCGCGTGTCCATCTTTGCTCAAAACCCTTCGCGAATTTATTTCCCGAACGTGACAGCCTTACATAGTCATTGATTTTGAAACGCGCAGATTGTGGTGGTTGTGGTGGCACTCCATCTCTTCTCGGACGCTTGCCTCTTTCTAAAACATCGTTAGGTGTTGTACCGATCGTGCGATGGTGAGAGCGGTTGTAGGATGAGGCCAATGAATCGAGAACGTTTATATATCTGTACGTGTCTTTATGTGTAAAATACCGGTGCATGCGCTCCTTTATGGTACGTTGAACTATTTCTGCTAAAGAAGCCTTATGTATAGAATTCGAGGTGTAATAGCTGATGTTAAACTCTGACAGCATGTTCTGAAAAGCTCGCCCTATAAATTCTTTTCCCATATCCATACAAAAATAACCAGGAATCCGGTTTTCTTTCAACATCATCGTTTTGGCCGCTTTAGCAACTGTTTCGGGCGAGTTATTTTTCAGGGGAACTAGCCACAGGTATCTAGAGAATACATCTATTATGAATAGGATGTAGCGGTAGCCGTCGTTATACACTGAATATCTTTGCATGTCTGTTAAATCTGCCTGCCAAATAGAGTCAATCGATGCGGCTGTTGTCTTGGCTGTTTTAAACCTTTTTCTCACCGGGTTATGAAGCGTATAAGCACCCTGGGCACGCAAAAATCTCTCAACATCTTTTTTCCTTACATCATAAGTACCTCTGTACAATCGATTAACGCCACCATAGGATGCAGGGCGAGAAATGTCATAATAGTGCTTACTTAATACGTTAGCCATTTGCGTAGTTTAGAGGCACGTGGATAAGGTTGGCTTTCTACTCTCTTCTTTCTTCTCTTCAGAGGTACGGCGGCTGATGTGGGCGAAGGTGTACTCAGTTGTGACACGTGCGATGCATGTTCCAAGTCTATTAACCTATACAGATTACCTATCTATGTTTTGGGGACATTTATTTGCTGTAGTCTTGCTTTAATATGTCTCCATCCTGTTGGTGATGGCCAATCCCACTTTCTCACCAAATCATGAACAATATCAACGATATTGGACCCTTGTACCCTTGTTCCATCAACAATGACCTCGCCTATGTCGGCCCACTCTATGATGGGGTCCTCACTCAATAGATTATAAAGACTTAACCCTTTATTCCTCAATGTATGGGGGAGGCTGTTTTTTAGCATATGTTCAATGTACTGTGTTCCGCTACTCTTTGGTTGCTCAGGCTCTGTGTCACTATGCTCTGCGCTACTCGAGCTGTGCCTCACGGTGAGCTCTGTAGGATGCTTATAATCTTCGTACTCATGAAGAAATTTCTGCAAAGCCTCTTGATACAAAACCCTTTTCTCATCAGGCGCCTTTTCGTTGTTTAATAGGGACAGTAGTTCACTCTCCATTCTTTTAAGCCTACTTTTACGGGGTTCCAGAGCCGCGTCTGAGGTCCTTGGTAATGAAGCATACACCTCGTGCGAGATCACAACCACCTTCTTCGTTATATTAATCTAGTCAGTAAAGGCCCCAAAATTGAAAATAAGATGGGGAGGAACGACCCACCTCTTTGTACAATAATACGTTTTTCTTACCCACAGTCTGACTTTTATGGGCGAGCGTCTGTATTATGTTCTTGTAACGACGTAAGCGAGCCTTCTGACAGGATTTCATTGGAACATTACATTTTATAACATTGAGGCAGATTTCGCAGATGCATTTTAAAAAGTCAGAATCGATATTTTTAACAAACATCTGCTGCAACGCTCGAGGCAGTCGTTGATAGATTTTTATTAATTCATGGTATTTATTTAGCTTATTCGTCATTCTTGAAAATATACGGTTTCAGGCTCGTTTGGAAATATATTCGTTCTTAAGAGCACCCTAAAGGTGTTTCGCAGGTGAAGGTCACAAAGCAAATATCCATAACGCTGCTTTGTGACCTCTTTATAAACCTCCAAAAACTCCTTACGCTGACTCGGGAACATTTGACTGGCTAATATCCCAATTTGTGACACATCTCTACGTTGCGCGAATAAGACTAGATATTGCGTATTTAACGACACATGAGGTCTTCAATTACGATGACTGTATATTCATTTCCCTTTAACGAATTAACGTCATAGACCCCCTTGTGGAACAAAACAGCATCTTGGTACTCGTTGAACACTTATTGGTATGTCAAATAGCACCATATAACTTTATGCACAAATTTTGAGAACATTTCACCCTTTTCTTTAATGATATTAAGCATAAACACCGTTTTACCACAACCTGTCGGTCCAGATATAATACAGTACATGTGGATGGGCTCGCGAATCTGAATTTTTCTACAGCTTCCATTTCCAACACGTCACACCCCTAAGTGGGTAATTTACAGAACATTACAAATCACGAGTTCTGCTCCATATATTTTGTTTTCTTCTTCCACAGAACCGTGAATGACGACGATGTACAGCCCCCCATCATCGACATCACGGATGAACCCATCGACCGTGCACTACAATCCCCATTCCCGCCGATGAACCCTCACCAGCGACACGTGTAGCACGTTCAAAGTGGCGACATGATGAAGAGTCCTCCACGTCAGGTATGAAGCGCACCAGGAACGCGCCGGTTGTTAGACCACCAGTAGTAGAGCCCCAACCCTCTACGTCTTACGCAACCATCCCCAATCAGCTTCTTCAGAAAATATACCCCATTGTTCATCCTCCACAGCTGCTCCCCGTTCTGTTGAGGATGATATAACGTTCGAGTTGGTGCGCACCGCAACCCCCACCCCAGCCTTGACTAGAAATCGGTATAGAGTCAGGGTCGACCCTAGATCCTTGTATAGCAACGGTATTGAACACGGCCTACGCCTCGTTGTACAGCGTATTGTAGAGTTTGCCCTTCAGAACCGCGACGAGCGTGAAGTCAGGACGAGACTGTCCTTCGGATTCGGCTCGGATGATAACGATGTAGATGACTTTTGGGTAGTACTATCATTCAGACGTTTGGCTGCTGAAGATGTAGAGTATATATTAGGTCGTATAATGCAGGCCGCCCAAAGTAGTATAGCTTTCAATATAGACAACTTCACGGTAATATTGACCGTGTATTCCGTGTTGCGGGCCATAGTGCCACACCATACACTCTTAACTTCAATTCCAAGGCTATTTTTAGACGGCATATAAACACCGATCGTGGTTGTGGCTTTATAGCAGTAGTGTTGGCTCGCATGTTTACTGTACTAATTACACAGGCCACAAAAATTTGGCTGCCTACGGTCGTTGAGCGTGCACGTAAACTAGCTGTAGACTGTGAACTTGAATTTGACTGTAATATGGGTCCTGAAGAGCTGAGAAGGGTAGAACAGAAAATGAATGCTCGTATAGTTGTATTTGGACTGGATGATTGTCGTAGGACTATGTATGTTTTTAAAAGCAGTGTGAGAGATCGTACAAGACCCCTACTTATTTTAGGACTGTCAGGTACAACATATCTCCCCATCCGTAATATAAGATGCCTTTACGCAAGTTATGATAAAAGTCGAAAATATGGGCGACATCATGACTTGTGTAAGGGGTGTCTCGAGTTTGCGGATGATATAGTGAAACATTCTAGATTGCCACATGGTATGTGAACAATGTAAAAGTTCCAAATGTGAAAGCCGTGTAGTTGAAGTTGAGAAGTGGGATGGTAATGTGTGTAGACGCACATTTTTCAATAATAACTGTTTTGAGCTCCATAAATCAGTTGGCACGTGCAAGAAAATGAGAATCTGTGAATGTGGTATGTTTCACACAATGGATAATTGGGAAAAATTTAGGCATAAATGTGATGAAATTCACTGTCCTACATGCCAGGAGGAATATAAGGCGGATGGAGTAAAGCATGTATGTTATATGAAAGACACCAAGCCTAAAAACAAGCTTTATATAACTGTATATTACGATATAGAAACATACACGAACGCTGAAACCAAAGAGGTCATTCCGCATTTACTTGTGAGCCAAACTATTTGGAGATCGAGTGTGATGAGTGTCACAAATGTTGTAAACGGACAAACGTTTTTAAAACGAATGTCCACGATAGTCCTGTGAAACTATCATATTTGTGTCCTATATTGTCAAGTTAGCCGACAAGTTCAAAAAATGACTCTGTACATTCTCGCCCATAAAGGGGCAAAGTTTGACACACACTTCCTTTATAAGGAGCTGCTTGAGCACGAGTCCTCAGATATTTACAGGTGACCCAGTGAAAAGAGGCAACAAATTAATACAGATGCAAATAAGAGGTAATGTACAATTTAAAGATACTTTATTATTCACACCTTGTAAATTAGCAAAGCTACCCAAGGTGATGGGGGTAACACCTGAAGTTTCAAAAGGCTACTTCCCTTACACATTCCTCACTAGCGAGACTTTAAACTAAGTAGGCATACCTCTACCCAAACATTACTTTAATTACGATTGTATGAGCGCACATGAACGTGAAGACTTTGATCGATACTACAGCAGTTTTAATGAACGTCATCCTTATAATATAGCTGATGAATGTGAGCGTTATTGCATGAATCATGTGCGCGTGCTTAGAGTGTGTTTCCAGGCCTTTAGAAGGATGTACATAGGCCGTTTCAAATGCGATCCGCTGCAAGTCGCAACCACCATCGCGTCATTATATTTTACGGTGTTCAAGAATAACTTCATGCCTAAAGCCACTTTAGCCATTATTCACAGAAACAACCCCCGCAGTTATGGCCACAAGGCTATTTACTGGCTCATACACCTACAACAACAGACAGGTGTATACGTAAAGCATGCCCGCAACACGGGTGAAGTACCCATTAAGATTAATGGTCGTGTTTTTTGGGTTGATGCCCTGAGTGAAAACCGTGTCACTGGCGAGGAATATGATGCACGGATGGAGACAGACGGGGTGTACCGTGAGGAAATAAACACGATCAAGCGTTCAATGGTACTGGAACCTCTCAAATGCGGTGATAGCTTGTTCGGTGGGGTGGGCGTACAAATCCCTTCAAGCTATACTTTCCACCTACGGAGGTGTGAAGCTCCATTACTACGATTTCTGTTCTTTATACCCCTACGTGATGAAGAACCCGTACCCCGTGGGTGCTCCTGAGAAACTGGTGGGGCCTAGTCTACCCTCCATCGCCGTGTTTTCAAGAAATTTGAATGATCGCCACTTTGGACTCTCTTTCGTAGACGTGCTCCCCCCCTAACGATTTATGGATGCCGATCTTACTCGTCGTTATCGACCACAAGCTCATGTTTCCCCTGTGCGTGAAGTGCGCGGAAGAGAATAACGGTGATTGTGACCATACACCCCACCAGCGTAAGATCAGAGGCGTATATACAAGTCCTGAGCTGGCCCTAGCCGTACACCATGGGTATAGAATACTGAAGATACATGAGGTGTGGAGGTTTCAGAAGCTGCCCAACCTTTTCACACCGTATATAAACGTGTTTTTGAAGGATAAGGTCAAGGCATCAGGGTATCCACGAGGAGTTGATACCGAAGATGAAAAGTCTGCCTATATTCAACGTTACCGCGACCACGAAGGTATACAATTTGGTCGTGCCCAAATTGCAAAGAATCCTGGCGAGCGCTTTAGTGCAAAATTGTGCGTAAACAGACTTTGGGGAAAGTTTGCGCAGAATATCGGTAAAGGGAATGTTCATTTGGCGCAAAGTTATAGTGAAGTCTGGGATTACGCCAACGCACCCGATAAAGAAGTCAAGGAGATTGTAAATGTAGGTAATACTTACATAATAAAGTACAACAACACTGAATTGGCCACAGATACATCACGGGTTACAAAGATTCCTGTAGCAAGCTTCACAACAGCCTACGCCCGCATCAAACTTTGTTGGTCTATTGCATTCTCTTGGGCTGAGAGTATTTTATGCCGATACAGATAGCGTGATATTCACAGCGAGGAATGGTGAATACATGCCCACTATGGGGAGTTCCTCGGCGAGCTCACTGATGAGATCAAGGATGACTATGGATACATCGCATACGCCGACTCTTTTGTCTCAACAGGACCTAAAACTTATGGGGTACGGGTGAGGGTGGGTGAGGATATGAAATATATCGTGAAAGCAAAGGGCATCACGCTTAACCAATCGAATCGGCGGGTTGTCAACTTTGATTCGCTGAAGGAGTTAGTGTGCTTGGAAGATGATGAGGGTGATCGACCGCCCCAACTGACTGTAGGCACCCACAATTTTCGGGCGCAGAAGCTGGGGGGCGTGAAGGAACTTAGGGGTACAAAGTTGTGCCGTAACACCTACAGGAAACGTTACCAAGTGCCTGGCACCTATGACACCGTGTCATTTGGATACCACAATCTTTGATGTCTATTGCCAACTTATTTATTGCACGTATTTGTAAATATATGTACATCCTGATTATTTCGTTTATTAAATAAATCGTGTTTCAACTTGCGTTTCACTTTCCGCAGTGGCGGACCTACATTTTTGGGACCCTGAAGCTTGAACTGTTATGGGGGCCCCTTCGCAACCAGCAACAATAGGGCAACATCCAACAAGGTTCAAAGGGCCTTGCTGCCCTTGCAAGGACCTCGAGGCCCAAATGGCGGAGAACGGGGTGGTGGGGTGGTGTCCTTGAAAATGGGCCATACAGTGAGCCCCTTCCCACCATCAACGAGGTCTGGGTAACCGCTGTTATCTTCTTCAATGGGGTTGTTCTATGGCAAATCACCACAAATTTTTTAAAAATTTAACCACTACATCTCAGATTTTGATTAAAATTGCTGTACTGCACCAACGAAGGATTCGAGGATCCAGCTGCCAAAATGTAGACTATGAATAGATTCTGGCGAGCTCAGCGAGCCCATACCATACAGCTGGGGATTCGGGCGCTGCAAGCCCCCGAGAAAATTTTGAAATTTGACCAATTGCAGGGGCATTTTGAGGCCATATGAAATGGGTATTAGAGCATATTCTAAGGTCAATATTAAGTACTTCAACCCATTGGCTTATGATTCTATCACTAAAATAGCCTTATTTTAATAACAAACACAAAAAAAATCCATCGATTTTGTTGAAAAATTCACTCATTAAAAAAAAAGTTGCTTCAGGGCCCCTCCTGGATTATGGGCCCTGAAGCTTAAGCTTCATTAGTTTCATAGTAGATCCGCCACTGACTTTGCGTGTGTGCGTATGTACAGTAAAAGTTAAGCCCCGCCCACTGTAAGACCGGCGACGTGAATCACGCCGCAACCTGAGCAGACCTCTACCCTTCCCCCTTCCGTACTCAGTTGACCTCTGTATACCCTTGAGCTCAGACGTGTATTCTCTCGCATAGAAGGAAATGGCCACCTTTAATATCGCGCGTTCAACATTTATGAAGTGGTATTCAGCAAAGTGCGTAGATGTAGTGGATACTGAAAAACTCCCTATCCCCGCCTCCTTTGACTCTTTTAAGGCTGCATTGAATCGTGCAAAGGGTCAGTCTATTCAAATACTCTACGAATATTCTGGCGAGGGGATTGTAGGATTTCGCAGTACAGACGATGTACTGAAGTATGTTATAGAACTAAGCTTTATAAAGGCTCACGTGCACCGCGTGGTAGAAGAAGTGGCACGCTTAGAAGCTAAACAACAGTTATGGGTAGTGAGTCTTGTGGATGAGTGGTGTGATAAACGGTATTATATCATGCTACACCATGTCGATTACTCATACCCTACGACTGAAAATGTGAATCTCGTCATCATAGACAATCTTAAGTATTTTTATCACTACATTAATATATATCATCATGAGGTTTGTAGAAGGTTGTGGCTAAAGGGCTATGTGAGTTTTTAACAGATTGTAGAGATGAGTATCGCCTGTTAAATAAAAAGGATAAATATGAACATATGTTTCTCTCTAACAGCGCCCCGCAATGTGAAGATGTTTAGGAGAGATAAAACATTATAAAATGTGCTTAGTTCGTGAAATTTACCCTGAGGGAAACTGTCTGGTGCTTATTCGGGGAAGTGGTAGTGATAAAACATTAAAACCGAAATTAATTCTTGTACCGGAAAATTTCTCAAGACACCTGCCCAATATAATGGGATACAACGATTCATGTTGGGTCAGCGCCGTACACGTTTCATTAGATTATGGTGCGACTCACTCCTCACGGAGCATACGAGTTCGAACAAACCCATTCACGTTTCATCAGGGTGAATCACCCGCCCGTTGAGCCGATCCTGATTGCCTGCCTGTCTCCTGTGGCTCATAGCCTTCTCAGAGCTTGCGCCGAGTGGACGTGTCATCTCGAGCTGTGTGAATACGATGGAACTCCCTTTGAGAAGCATTCTCAACGCCTCGTACGACGTCTCCGTGACGAAGTCATTGCGCGTATTCAGGCGGGAAACCGGCACCATTAAATGTGTGTTTGAAACGATCTGTAGGCATGCAAGCAAACGTAACGTTATTTATTTAAATCTTGAGGAGATGCATAAAATCTTCGTGGTGGTTGAGAGGTGGGCTGAGGACCGCTATAAAATACCAGCTGACGTAGGTATAATAAGAGAGGTGATTAGTGACGCCTCCTCATATACCATTGTTTGTACATTGAGTGTAAATAACGAACAACCACGCATTAATATACAGGGTGTCCATAAATGTTTACCCTGAAAACAGTATGCTCTCATGTTTTAATGACGAATCTTACATACGTTTTCTTTTTACAGGTGATCTCGTACACGCATAGAGTTTCTGTGCTGGTGTGTTTCGTCTACCGCATTCGCCGCTAGGAGCGCTGTAGTAGCTGTTTAGTTAAGATGGCGTCTGTGACAGAGAAGGCACAATGTGTTGTGTGGCTTGCAGAAGCAAAATCTCCTGTCAGTGTTCAGCGAAGGTTCAGAGCAAAGTATGGAAAGAATCCACCTGATGTGAAGTTAATTAAGTCGTGAATGAAAAAATTCTTGGAAACTGGAAGTGTGGAAAAGGGAAAGAGCAGTGGTAGACCATCAGTTTCCGATGGGACGGTGGAAACACTGAGAACACTGTTTCCGCAACTGTGTACCTGGATATGCTCACCAATTACGCCATCCCCCAGCTGCAGGACAGGCAGCCAACTGTCTTCTTCCAACAAGATGGGGCACCCCCTCATTGGGCGCATGTTGTTCGTGAAACTCTCGACGCAACATTTCCAAATCGATGGATTGGCAGGGACGGGCCAATCCCATGGCCCCCAAGATCACCAGACATTACCCCGCTGGATTTATTTTTCTGGGGTCATGTTAAAGATTTGGTTTATGCAACAGTTGTTCCAGATATCATGACATTGCGAGAACGCATTACGGATGCAATTGCAACAGTTAACCCAAAATGTTGGAAAATGTGTGGCGTGAGTGTGAATACCGTTTAGACATTTTACGTGCCACTAGGGGTGCACATGTGGAAACTTCTGAAGTTCATTAACTATGTATCAAAACTTTGTATGTTTATATCTACTTATGATTAAAACTGTGTTTGAATACGAGTGTTTATTTAAACGTAATAGCATGCTTTAATCAGGGTAATTATTTATGGACACCCTATACGACTGATGTGGAAGAACACAGCTGATAATGACATTCTTGTTCCTACACGAAACCGTTTCATCCTCGACAGAATGTTTGAGATCGTCGGATTCCGTAAGCTGAAGCCTATATTAGACGCGCGTGTTACACCGCTCTGCTCGACGGATTTGTTGAATGTAGGAATGAACAGGGGGAGAACGGTCTACATCTGGATGCATATTTAAAAGGCTTAGATTCTTTGAAATATCCTGAGCTTTGGTATTAAGCACTTGAGAGGTACAGAGCTGAGCTCGCACACACTGTTCACCCTGTAGAACTGTACCTCTATATAGTGAATAGGTGTCGTTACGACTTGGAAGAATATTTCAATTGCCGCTATTTCGAGTGAAGAAGAGTTCACGATTGAAAAGTTCGGGACGTTAAGAAAAAACCCCGATTGGAAAGGCATGATTATAAACTTGTATTCAATATAACGCCCCACGATGACGTTTTTGTGCGTGCTTTTGAATGTGTTCTAGCTGAGCTTAAAGACAACTTGCCTGCCGAGTGTAAAGTGGGTACAAAAATAGTGTTGAACGATATGAAAGCCATTTATATCGAGTATAAGCCGCCGTATCAGTTAAACGGTGAAGTGATGCTTGGACGGTTTTACCACATCGTGCAGAGTAATGCCGATGTGGATATAGCGTCAATCACCGTTGAATTTAGCGTTTTACACCGTAGAACGTAAAGACAATATAATGGGGCGTTGGGGCATTGGTTTCTGCGCGTATGTAGAAGAATTACGGCATTTGAATGAGTGAGGCCCATGGTGTAATGGTTATCATATCTGACCGGCAATCGGAAGATCCCGGGTTCGATTCCCGGGTGGTCACCTCATTTTTTCATTTGTTTCGTTCTCTCTCTCTCATCTTGCGCGGAATATCTCCTATACAAGCGTCGTTCTTTACGTTAATTATACTGCGTGTTTGCAGTTAAATGTATATAATGTTACGGCATGCGGGAGGTGCCCCCTTGGGGCATTGGTTTCTGCGCGTATGTAGAAGAATTACGGCATTTGAATGAGTGAGGCCCATGGTGTAATGGTTATCATATCTGACCGGCAATCGGATGATCCCGGGTTCGATTCCCGGGTGGTTACCTCATTTTTTCATTTGTTTCGTTCTCTCTCTCTCATCTTGCGCGGAATATCTCATATATATATATATATATATATATATATATATATATATATTATATATATAGTGGTGGACCGGATGGCAGTTTTTCAACATCTGCGGATGCGGATCTTTAATTTCAATATGCGCGGATGCGGATATTTAGTTAATCTATCAATATAATATAGAATTATGAATATATGACATAATTTTTCAAATTTCGTGATATTACTGTTATGGTAGGCAATGCATATGAATTAAAATTAATATTAATGTTTTCATTATGATAAAAATAACTTTCTCAAGAGTTTCAGCCACAGAAAATTCAATGAAACAAGTTTCATTAAATTTTCTGTGTTACCAGGTATTTATATTTTGAGGTTTATATATTTGTTTGTTCATTAATAATTAATACTTTGCATGAAATGTGCATGACTGGGCCTTATAAGCTACTTTATAAGCTAATTTAATTGTAAATTGCATAATTTATTAGAGGTAATATCCGCATAACATCCGCAGTCAGAAGTGTGGATGCGGATGTTAAAAATGATGCGGATGCGGATATCCGGTCCACCACTAATTATACTTACTTTTGTTACTTTTATTGAGTTTGAACGACGGTTCAGGATCGACCTGCGGTCGACCCCTCTGCAGCATCCCGCCTCATTTGCGGGACTTGGTGAAGGAGGGAATTGCTCTCTGATCGGATCGCCTCCTGCCCTCGTAGCCAGCCACGCATGGATGGTCAGGGACTTTGCACAAGAATCTGTCCAGCTGGTTCTTGAAGGAATTCAGGTCGGTGTGCTGGAGATTCCTCACTTCTTTTGGAAGGACACTGAAAAGCTTTGGCCCATCTATTCTGAGGGTATTTTCCATCCTCATTTTCATGGCTCCTTGTCCCACCGCAGCTGGGACCGTACAAAATCTGCCTCTTCTCTCATTCCAGTTTGTTTCTATTTTATTTCTGAGGTTAGGGACAGAGCCCTCAAGTATTTTCCATATGTATATTATTGTGTACCGCTCGCGCCTTCTTTCAAGAGAGTAGAGTTCCAGGGATTGTAGTCGAGACCAGTAGTCTTCACCTTCCGTTTCCTCTATCTTAGACCTTTGTATAGCTTCAAAGGTCGCAATGTCTTTTTCTGTGTGGGCTTGTGAGTACTGAGCAATACTCAATTATTGGTAGGACTAGACTCTTCCATAATTTGAGCATGATGTTTGCTTTTCTGCTGCGGAAGCTCCTCCAGATGATTCCCATTATTTTTCTAGCCGCTGTGATTTTGATTTTATAGTGCTCTCTGAATTCTGCATCTGACGACATTATTACTCCAAGATCCCTGGCTTGTGGATTTGGTGTTATCTGTTTGGCTTGCGGAGTTTTGTACCCTTTATTCTGTAGCTCTTTGTTATTACCATATCTTAGAAGTTGGAATTTTTCTTCGTTGAACTTCATATTGTTGTCTTCTGCCCACTGGAATAATGTTTCAATGTCGTTTTGTAGTTTTCTTATGTCATCTTCGTTCAATATTTCCTTACATATCTTTGTGTCATCTACGAAGCATGATACAATACTGTCCTTAATATCTGCATCAGTATCTGCAATCATTATTATGAACAGCAAGGGAGCTAATACTGTCCCTTGTGGGACAGAGCTCACGACTTCCGAGACTTCCGATTTAACTCCGTTTACCACCACTCTTTGCGTTCTTTGCGTCAAGAAATTAAATATCCACCTTCCTAGCTTTCCAGTAATTCCTGTATCCTTAAGTTTGTGTGCTATGATAAATGTTTTGCCTCTAATTATGCGTTCAAAACACTTTATAAGGTGTGAGGTGAGAGCCACTGGCCGATAATTTTTGGGCATTGCTCTGTTACCACCTTTAAATAGGGGGGCAATGTTCGCGTTCTTTAAGGGGAGTCGAATTTGTCCTGTGTCGAGTGATTTCCTCCATAGTAAGTATAGCGGTTTTGCAATACTCTCTGCATTTCTTCAGAAATGTGGCACTCTATGTGTCTGGCCCTGGCTCTGAATTGTCTCGCATCTGTGATAAGGCCGTAATTACATCTCCTTCCGTGAACTCGAAGTCCATTAATAGGTTTGTGCCTGGATTTGTTCTTGGTTGATCTGTATCAATGTCGAAAAACTCGTCTGGGTTTTCCACTTCCATCTCGGACTTAGGGGTGCTAAACACAGATTTAAATTGTTCCCTAAGCAGTTCACTTATTTCTTTCTGGTCATTTGTGTATTTGGCCTCCCCCTCTATCAACGGACCAATACTCTCCTTACACTGCATTTTCCTTTTCGCAAAAGTGTAGAAGTATTTTGGGTTATTTTTTGTTTTCTGCTACCTTGTTTTCCTCCTCGTTTGTGTTATGTATGAATGTTTGCTTTAGATCCATTTTTATTTCGCCAAGTTTCCTCTCTAGTTTGAGTCTCTGCATCAGTTTTGCATCTGTGGAGATGTTTTACGGTTTGTCTTCGTTGCCTGAATAGAGTCCTGATTTTCCTCTCGAGCTTGCTACTTTTTCTTTCCTGTCTCTCTGGAATATGTTTCAGTATTATAGGTTTGTTTTCCGTCTCTATTATAAATAGTATTTCTTGTAGAGTCTTCTCGTGTAGTAGCAATTCCCACTTTACCTCCTTTAAATCTTTATTTACGTTTTCCCAATTTACTTTCTTTGAATTTATGTTTAAGCCTTCAAATATTCCATCTACCTCTCTAGAATGCGTTTTCGGACCTCTGGGTGCTAACTTCAATTGTATATCGATGAGGTTATGGTCGGAGAACTTTGTGTGCGTCACTTTTTTATTTATTATTATCTCGTTGTTATTTGTCCAGATTAAATCCAAAACGTTCTCCTTCCTCGTGGCTTCACAGATTTCCTGGGTAAGGGCGTAATGTTCCATAATATCTAATAGCATTGTTGCTTGGGTTCTGTCATCTTTAGTAATGTTGCCATGAAACTTCTCGACATATACAACTTCATGTTTCTTCCATGATATGAATGGGAAATTAAAATCTCCGAAAATTATAATATTTGTTGCTGGAGTTTCAAGTAATTTTAATATGTTTTCTATTTCATTTATAGCAAATTGGAATTCACTTTTTGTCGTGTTTGGTGGTCTGTAGATGTTCATAATGGTTAGGTTCAGTTCTTTTACTTCTAAAATAATAACTTCAACTGTGCTGTTTGATTTCTTTACCCTCACTTCACATGTGAGTAGTTGAGTTCTTTGCAGACATCAATCTTGGCTGTGAAATGCCTTTGCGTTTCTTCTAGTTTATTGGTTTCTTCCTTTTTATATGGGGACGTCAAAACTGAGCAGTATTCAAGTTTTGGTATAATCAGTGTTTTTAGCAGGGGAATCATTACTGTCCTGTCCCTTCTCTTGAACGTTATTAGAACCTGTCCGGCGACTCTCTTTGCTTTATTTATCGCTATCTGATTTTGTGTTTCGAATTTCGCATCACCTGTCATTATTATCCCGAGATCAATCGCTTTCATGCTTCTCTGAATTTCCTGTCTATCTGGAGCATAATATGCAGTCTGTTTAAGTTCTTCTTTTCTACCATATCTCAAGAGTTGAAATTTCTCGGCGTTGAATGACATGTTGTTGTCTTCTGACCATTCGTATATTTTGTTCGTGTCCCTCTGCAAGGCCTCCACGTCATGTACATCGCTGATTTTTCTGCTGATCTTTGTATCGTCTGCAAAGGATGTTACTATACTATTGCTGTTTACTCCGCTGTCTATGTCTGTTAGCATGATAATGAACAGGAGTGGGGCCAGTACTGTCCCTTGTGGTACTGAGCTGCGTACTTCCGATTCTGATGATGATATACCTTGAATTTTGACGACCTGCAGACGATCACTAAGGAAGTTGTAGATCCATTTTCCCACTTTGCCTGTTATTCCCATGTCTTTAATTTTATGTCCTATTATACCATGGTCACATTTATCGAAAGCTTTAGCAAAATCTGTGTATATAACATCGTAGTTGTCATTGCCTTCCAATGCATCTAGGATATTGTTGTAGTGCTCTATTAGTTGTGATAGGCATGATCTACCTGATCGGAATCCATGCTGATTTTCGTTGAATCTTTCCCGTGTCTCCAGGAAATCATAAATTTTCTCTCTAACTATTCTTTCAAATACTTTGGTGAGGTGGGACGTCAATGACACTGGTCTATAGTTCTTTGCTTGAGATCTGTCCCCTCCTTTATATATAGGGACAATGTTTGCTCTTTTCAAGATGCTCGGTATTTCCCCAGTGTCTAGGGATCTTCTCCATATCCAGTATAAAGGTGTAGCTATTTCATTTTTACAGTTTTTAATCAATAATGCATTCCAATTGTCCGGACCTGCAGCTGAATGTAGTTTCATTTGTTCTATAGCTCTCGCTACATCTTCTGGTGTGAACTCAAAGTCTGTTATATACTCTCCTTGCAATTCCTCTTCAAAGAATGCATTTATGTCAGGTATCGCTTTGTCACTTTTTGGGGTACTGAAAACTGATTCATATTGAGCTCTCAATGTATCAGATATTTCTTTTGGATCGTCGGTTAGTTCATTATTTCCCGTCCTTAAGGGCCCAATAGCGGCGCGCGTTTTTGTTTTCCTTTTTGCATAGCTATAGAAGTATTTTGGATTTTCCTTTATTGCTTCTACCGCCTTTTCCTCTTCCCTCTCTGTATGGTCCTTAATCAGGGCTTGTATTTCCCTATCGATACCCTCCAGTTTTTCTTTTATTATTTTCCTGCCATTATCTCCGCAGTTTCCTAACTTCGCCTCCACTCTCTTTCTTTTGCGGAATAGTCTTCTCTTTTGCCTTTCTAGCCAGCTCCTCTTTCCTTTTGGCTGTGATTTCGGAGCATATTTTTCTAAAATTCTCAGCGTTTTTTCCTCCAAAGTTGTTAGCATTTCTTCTGTTGTTTTATTCTCGAAAATTGTTCTCCATTCTATTTGGACCATGTGCGATCTGATTGCTTCCCAATTTATAGTCTTCGAGTTTAAGTTAAAGGCCCCGAATTTACTTCTTTCCACAATATGTGTATTGTCTTCTAATGCTGCCATCATATTTGTTGATATCTCGATTAAGTTGTGGTCTGAGATAATGGTTGGGGTTATTTTTATATCAGCAATCAAGTTCGTGTTATTCGTGAATACCAGATCCAGGCAGTTATTTTTTCTGGTATTTTCTGTTATCTCCTGTGTCAGCATAAACTCGTTTGTGAGAGCCATCAACATTTTTGCTTGTTCCTGATCTTCTCTTGTGCCCCCCTTGTCCTGGTGAATATATATATTCCTATTCACCTTTTTGTATTTTATAAATGGGAAGTTAAAGTCTCCGCAGATCATTATATTGGGGGATGGAGG
This sequence comes from Bathynomus jamesi, assembly GCA_023014485.1. Classification (NCBI taxonomy): domain Eukaryota; kingdom Metazoa; phylum Arthropoda; class Malacostraca; order Isopoda; family Cirolanidae; genus Bathynomus; species Bathynomus jamesi. The sequence goes on along the minus strand of JAJOZX010001760.1, from coordinate 197,994 downwards.
GTTTATGGCCTTTATTAGCTTTCTAATGTCATCAATGGCCTCCGAGAATTTTTCGGTTGGGGTGCTTGGAGGTCTATACAGTAGATGACTATTACTATCAAGTTTAGTTTTTGTATTTTCACTGCTAGGAGTTCCACATAGCTGTTTGATTTACTTATTATCGTCTCTGTCATATGACCTTCCTGTACATATATAGCACAGCCACCTTTCCGTCTCGTCGTTCTATCCGCTCTTAGTAAGTTGAAGCCCTCTATATTTATCTCTTTCTTATCAATACAATGTTCGCAGTTTTCACAATTTCCTTGGCAATCTTTAAGATGAGTTTCTGTGAGGCATGCGATGTCCGCCCTTGTTTCGTCCATAAATCCTTTCAGGTACGAAACCTTATTGAGTGATTGGTTTGGTCTTATTCCTTGAATATTAGCCAGGACAATTTTTATGTTCTCTGTTTTTCGTTGCCCCTTGTGCATTTCAAGTTCGTTTTCCTTCGATATCGCTTGATTCGTTGCTCTATGATCCTCCGAAAGAGATCCGTCTCCTCCTACTTGTATTGGTAGCTTCTTGCCCGGTAGCGATTTGGCTCGGGGGTTTCCAGCTGTCAACTGCATGTGGATGACATTTAGCATTCGTAAGGTGTCTGAGATGTTGAAAAAATTTTCTTGTTCGCTTATTGTGTTCCTATTGTTGTTCCTATTGTTATTTTTATTCCTATTGTCATTTAAACTTTTTCCTTTGTTCTTTGAGTCCGTCGGGAGATGTTGATAGTAGCATTTATTCCCGAATTTGCAGGTTCCGTATTTTGCGTAAGTTCTGCAAATGTCCTGGTGGTAGAATTTACATCCGTCTCCAAATTTACAACGACCATTATTATAGAAGAAATTGCATATTGGGGGATGTTCATATATACATTGTCCTCTTTTAAATCTGCAATTTTCTTTTATATAATACCTGCATATAATTCCTTCCCCATATTTACTCTTGGCTTTTGTTTTTTGCTCCTTATTGTGGGCAGTTTTACTTCGTTTACTTGACTGCCCTCTTGTCTTGTCCTATTTGTGCTATTTGTGCTAGTTGTGTTTGTGTCCTTCGTTGCCCTTATGCTGTGTGTTGTCTTTACACTCTTTGTCGCCTGTGTGTTTTCGGCCTCATTTTGTGATGGTATTTGAATTCTTTCTATTTCGCCTTTCTCCGTTTCTTCCGTTTTCCACTGTTCTTTGTTTCCACTTTCCTCTTTCATTCTCTTCTCGTAGTCTCTTTCTGCTTTAAATACCGTAAAAGAGTTTAATTCGGTCAAGCAGTTCTCGCAGAAAAATTTTACTCCATTAAACTGCTTTGCGTTCGTTATAAGGGAGATTTTTTCATCTCCCCATTCTAGGCATTTAAAATCAAAAAGTAGCTGACAAAAATCGCACCTGATCGCCTCTGTCTCAGCTGTTGCAGTTTTACAGATTCCACAGAGTTGCATGTATGCATTAATTTCCATGTTGGTGAAGTGACTCAAAAAGGGGGTATTATGGGAGGTATTGGGTGGGGGATGACTCAAGCTGTGTGAGGGAAAGAATTTTCCGTTACTCCAGGGTAGGGGATGTGGCACGCTGTATACTTCTCACTGTTTGGTCCTCTCGACCGTGGCTGCGGGGGATAATGGGGGGATATTTGCGGGCACTTCAAAAAACAAAACTTTCCTCACAAAGAGACTCGGAAAAATAACAAAAACAAATGCTTTACAGAAATCATATTCACTATTTACAATCTATATACATTTCACTGCTTAATGGTTTTAATTTTTGTTCAGTAGCTAAGTCTTTTATCTTTCTCTGTATAGATCTCAAATGTTATGCTTTTCACTTCCTCAGAATTTGATTCTTGGTTCTTCCTTTTTCTCCTTAAGAAAAGTAATTTAGTTGCCAAGTACTCATTCTTATTTTACATTTTATAAATAGTATCAAGTTTCTCTTTATTTACAACTATTTATGATATTTTTTTATACATTATAATTTTCATAATACAGTTTGATCCCTCATATCCATCATTAACTGGTTTTTGTAAATATATCTAAATTAAAAAAAAAAATATATATATATATATATATTGTTGGATGCGGGTTTCTGCCGGTGGGACGTCCTTTCCCGGTGACCCGTGGGATCGGTAAGTAATGAGTAAGAATTGAATCATTTGTGGGTGAGTGGGTGACAACCATTTTAATGCATGTTTAGCAGCTCGGACATTTACAACTTTTTTCAAAATTACCGGATTTTACAGTTTATGTGATAGCGTGATAACAGTTGGGTTGTTTTCGTATGATATATATATATATATATATATATATATATATATATATATATATATATATATATATATATATATATATATATATATCCTAATCATTGATGGGTTAATTTAATTTGTACTAATTCGGAACCGAATGGAAATCCAGGAAATGTTTTTCGAATTTAAATAGAACTTTATAAAAGCCTTCACTAAACCTTATATAAGGTTTAGTGAAGGCTTTTGTAAACACTGTATATATATATATATATATATATATATATGTGTGTGTGTGTGTGTGTGTGTGTGTGTGTGTGTGTGTGTGTTTTGTTATGTACATATTATGTTCTTGTGGTAATGGAACGGAAATAGCGCACGTTTATTAATTAAAATTTGTTTTACGAAATATGATTCTTTATTTATATTGTTACCTAATATCCGGATTCGATTCGCTCTCTCATATATATATATAAGCAAACAACCACAGGCAAAAAGAAAAAGAAACACGAAGTCCGAGCGCTATCGTGATATATTCTGTGGTTGTTTGCTTATTAATAAGATCACGTGTTATTCTGTGATTTTAGTGCATATATATATATCGGGTGGTCCGAAAAAAATGACGCATTTTTTAAAAATTAATATCTCAGTAACCCCCTTCCTTATCATGACAATTTTTATATGCAAGATACTTTCAAACTTCTTTTTTTGAATGCAAGAAACGGAATTCTGATATCTTTTATAGTTTTCTCGCAATTAACAAAAGTAACAACATGGGTCAAAAAAACGAATATCATGAGAAAGGAAAAATTTAATCAGAAATTTAACTAATTAATTTACAGTAAATGATCGATTGGACCACCACTCTGTTGACACACTAATCTAAGTCTTTTCTTCCACACAAAAATAATACTTCTTACTTCATTAATGCCAATTTCTTGCCAAGATTCAAGTATTTTACTTTTTAATTCTGATTCGGTGAATTTTTCTCGTCGACCTCGGCAAACCTTCTCTTTTAGTAACTCCCAAATTGAGTAGTCCATAGGATTACAATCTGGGCTTTGTGGTGGCCACTCATTTTTCGTTATTAATTTTGGTGTATTGCTAATCAGAAACGACTGTGTGGCGTAGCTTGTATGCGACGGTGCTCCATCTTGTTGAAATATGAAATCATTTTCTTGATACAGGCGACGACAATCCGGCAACAATTTTGTTCTTAAAAGTTCAATGTAATTTGCAGAATTCACCTTTGTCTTTTCAGTTTCAATAAAATGAACATCTGTCTTGCCATTCCAAGAGACCCCTGCAGATATCATAACCTTTTTGGAGAATCTTGACGTTTCATGATACACTCTGTTTATTGAAATGTCACACTTTTTACCACGCCCGTAGACAACATCATTTTGACGGTTTCGCGGAATTTCTAGAGTGAAATCTTTTTCATCCGTGAAGACTATCTTTTTAATATCAACGACAGAGAAATTATCAAGTAACTTTCTGCCCCTTGTTTTTCTTTTATCCTTAACAGTATCACTTTTTCTAGAAGATACTATTCTTTTGAAGGCTTTTAGTTTTTGTGCTTTAATTATTCGATGTACAGAAGTCTTTCCAATATTCAAATGTTTAGCAATTGTTCTTTGTGACAAATGACTTCCTGGTTTATCTTCTTGAGAGCAGATTTTATCGTTGATGTAATCCACATTTTCTGGAACCGAAGCTGTTTTAGGTCTACCGCTTCCTGGTTTTCTGGCAGTACTTCCCGATTCGCGAATCTTCTTTAAGAGTCTTTCCACTGCACGCCTTTTCCACTTTTTGCCGGGAAACTCTTGCAATAACCTTCCAGTCTTCCATCCTTTTTCACAGTAACAATTTTTAATGAGAATACGATCTTCCTCTGACAACATCATTAAGGGTACTGACGAATTGTTAAAAAATAAAAATATCCACAATTTGACTTGTTCATTCCTGTAGAGTTTTGTAATAACTTGCAAAAATATCGCATGATATCGTATAAAAATGATATCGTATAAAAAACGGATATTATATTGCGATTTTTGTTTTTTTGACCCATGTTGTTACTTTTGTTAATTGCGAGAAAACTATAAAAGATATCAGAATTCCGTTTCTTGCATTCAAAAAAAGAAGTTTGAAAGTATCTTGCATATAAAAATTGTCATGATAAGGAAGGGGGTTACTGAGATATTAATTTTTAAAAAATGCGTCATTTTTTTCGGACCACCCGATATATATATATATATATATATATATATATGTTATCCATGTAGACATATGAACGGTTTGAGGGTTGTAGGAAAAGACACAGATAAGAGATGGAGTTATATTCCGTTACGTTTGGGCACAAAGCCTTGCTCACACAGAATGACAACATGAGTTAAACACACAATATTTAAATGCAGACGATCTTTTCCAATCCTACTGGACGAACATTCGTGGCTTCACCTCACTGGCTGGTTACTGTTGATGCTCCTTGGCCCCGCCCCTTTCTGCTAACTTCCCATAATTTTTCCCGTTAATTTGGCTAAACACATAAATCCCTCTCTTTGATTTACCATACTTCCTGACGTTATATAAGCAGCTTCAGTTGCTTTCCTCATCCCCTTATCTAGTCCTTTATGAATAGGCTGACCATACGTACCGTTTTGAACGGGACAGTACCGTTTTGTATGGGTTTTTGTATGGGTTCTGTCACTGAAGAATAATTGTAAGCTCAATATGTTTATGTACTTACTTTTTCATGAATACAGAATATTACATAACCCCCGTCCCTTTTTTGCCATCCCAATGTCCCGTTTTTGTCTCAAGGAAATATGGTCAGCCTATTTATGAATGATCTTCGCTTCTTGCCACTTTGGCAGGTGTCCGTACCTACGTGCGTGCGAGACGAGTGAATTAGATATTCTATGTAGACGCGTGTCTGCTCTATGTTCATATAGTCTTTTTGGGAAGCCGCGCCCTGACTCCCCATAATAAACGGCAGAGCAGCCATTACATGGAATCTCGTAATCTACACTACGTTCATTAATATACTCATTTTGTTTCGTCCTCACCATATCGCCTATCTTTATCTTCGAAGAATTGGCTAAATAAACTCCCGCTCTTCTTAGGAATTTATCGATAATTTGAGCTTCTCTTGAATGCGGAACCGTTATATACTCTTTATCTACATTATTTTCAGTCTCACCTCCACGCCGTTCTGATATATTAATTGCTTTTTTATTTAGTTTAACTATTAATCCTTCGGGATAACCTAACTTTCAGAAGGCTTCCCTGAGGTATATAAATTCATTCACCAGATACTCCTCACTACATATTCTAATAGCTCTCAGGTAGAATCCAACCAACACACCTTTCTTAGTCCTTTCATTATGAGCAGACAAATAATGAACAAAGTCATCTTTGTTTGTAGGCTTTCTATAGACTGAAAATTTTGCACTCTCACCCGATCTCCAAATCATTGCGTCTAAAAAAGCCATTTTTCCATTCTCTTATTATTATTATTCTTTCGAGAGAGTAGAGTTCCAGGGATTGTAGTCGAGACCAGTAGTCTTCACCTTCCGTTTCCTCTATCTTAGATGTAAAAGTCCTTTGTGTAGCTTCAATGTTCGCAATGTCTCGTTTTCTGTATGGGCTTGTGAGTATTGAGCAATACTCAATTATTAGTAGGACTAGACTCTTCCATAATTTGAGCATGATGTTTGCTTTTCTGCTGCAGAAGCTCCTCCAGATATATATATATATATACACACACACACCAGGAATCTTGACATAAAGACAAACGAAATAGGTATATAAAACCAGGGGTATAAAGGTAACGAAGTAATTTTACTTAAGAACCATACTAAAGTAACTTTTTCTAGTGTCTACTTTTTAAAAATATTTATATTTTCAAGTACTTTTACTCTAACTTAAGTAATTTTGGGGAGAATTACTTGTACTTTTACTCAAGTACAATTCATGTTATCCATTTCGTTACTATTCTTAAAACTCAAATTTGTGGTGAGACTTCTCACCTCTGAAGCCACAGCATAGCTTAGGGAAGAGGAACCTTGAGGCATACCTAGCATGCTCTGTTTATGGCAAGGAGATTTTCAAGTCTTTTCCCAGCCTACTTGATATAGCCATACGTCTGAACACGCCACTCCCTGCCTCTGCTGCCTGCGAGCGTCTGTTCAGTTGTGCTGGGATGATTTTCAACCCTTTCGTGCAAGGCTTGACTGCGGCAACTTTGAAAATCAGTTACTTCTAAAATTGAATAAGAAATTTTTTGCATAATATAGTTCGTTTTAATGGTTGTATGCGTATACTTGTTTTTTTAATTCCTTATATAAATTATTCTGAAACAATAAGATTTGTGCAGTATTCATTACTGGCATGACAGTTGTAGTAAGTTCATGCATAGTTGCCTGCATGAGTTGGCTTAAACCCTAAGTTTAGTTCTGGATACCACAGTATGGCACAGTAATCAGTTATATACAACAAATGTGCTGTAGATACCTAAAAGAAAGGCAAATCTTACATCACTGGTAATTTACGTAGTTTATCAAATCTTTTACATACAGCGTTTTGTTTAAAGACCTCATGGCCCACAACATAAATGTACCGGTATGGTTTGCGAGAACTGTAGGTGAGTACTGTTTACTTTCGTTACTTGAATACTTTATTCAGTAGATACTTTTCTACTCTAACTTAAGTAAATATCAGGATGGATAATTTCACTTGTACTTGAGTAACTTTTTGATAACTTTTTGAACTTGAGTAACATATTTTAGCACTTTTTACACCCCTGCATAAAACATAGGAGTTTATTAACCTTAATTAAACAAGTTTAGTGTAATTGCCATTTTCTTTCCAACATAATTTCAACCTTCAACGAAAGTTTTGGTTTCAGCAACATGGTGCACCTTCGCGTTTCGCTCGTTCAGTGAGACGATGGTTAGTTGAGAATCTTCGTGGCAGATGGATAGGACGCCGAGATTGTGTGGAATGGCCGCCCCGAAGCCCTGATTTGACCCCACTTGACTTCTTGTGGGGCCACTTAATGTCCGTTGTTTATGGGTCAAGACCTCGAACGATCCAGCAGTTAAAAGAAAAAATTAGTGCGGAAACACTTCAAAACGTAATCGACAACTGACAAACACGAGTAAAAATGTGTCAACGGCTACATGGAATGCAATTTGAGCATGTACTGGATTAATTGGTAAGTTGATTGTATTGTTTGTAATGTATATTTAAAACTATTTTCTCGTTCAATTCTGTTATATATTATTTTCCTATGAGAACGGACTTTTGTTACACCCTGTACAATCAGTCAACTAATTCGACCCGTTGCTCTAAATCTTGTATTAATTATTATTATTATTATTACCAGCATCATCGGGATTCGAACCCCCAACCTCAGTGTTTTCACTAACTTCGATTATAGGGAAAAAGTGTTTCCCATTTAGATATAGACTTTAGCATATATATATGGGATGAATTTCATAATTAAACACGTGAAATGAATGAATGATGCAAACCCACAAGGAAAAACAAAAATGATTCCAAGGCCTATTGTATTCAGAAGTACACCCCTGACGAGGTGTACTTCTGAATACACGAAAGGATTTAGAATCATTTTTCTTTTTCCTTGTGAGTTTGCATCACACACACACACACACACACACACACACTGTATCACTCTATGCATATATAAAATATTCTTCTAATTTAACAAATTATCACCTGTATAGCTTATATATATATATTTGGCGAGTGTTTTCTCTCTGAGGAAATCTAACTGCCCATCGAAAGGCAATATCCCTCAGTTATCCCCCGCGGTACACTCCAGGGCACCAATCAGTGAGAATCTACAGCGTGCCACATCCCCCATCCCCACCCCACGAATAACGGAAAAACTTTCCCTCCCTCATTTCTAAAGTCAAATCAAATACATCACTTAATTAATTACCCTTTTGAGTTAATATTTCGCGCACAATCATTTACAAACCATTAGAACCAAGGCAATGGCAAATCAATTCATACAACCCTGTGGATACTGTAAAAAAGAAACAGATGAATTAAAGACAATACGCTGCGATCTTTGCCAATCCTTAGTCGAATTTCAATGCCTGAGATGGGGCGACGAAGAAATCTCTCTTATAATAGGCTCTAAACAATTGAACGGAATCAAGTTCTTCTGCAAAAGCTGCATAATCGAAATAAATTCGTTTACGGTTTTTGAAGCAGAACGAGACTATGAGGAAAAGGAAAGAGAGGAGTTTATGAATAGCGAATAGAGAAAAAAATAGAAGGAAAGAAGATAGTACAAGAGGAAACTGCAAAAAAACGAACGGGAAAAAAAATCAGGAAAAGCAAGTAAACGGGAAGCAGAAATAACAAAAATAAAAGAACCACCAACAGAGGAAACAGAGGCACAAAACCAAATCCAAAGATCTCAAACAAAGGGCACTAGCAGCAATAGGAAAAAACAAGTAGGCAATAACGAAATCGTACTAAAACCATCAAAAACAAAGGCCCGAAGTAAAAATGGGGAAGAAACTATATGTAAATACCATGTGAAATAAATTTGCAGATATAAGGGAGTGGGTGTGTATTTACGAACACCCTCCTTTGTGCAACTACTTCTACAATAATGGTCACTGCAAATTTGGTGGAAAATGTAAATTCTACCATCCAGACATTTGCAAGACCTACGCGACATATGGAACCTGCCAGTACGGGAGGAAAAGCTACTACCATCATCTCCAGACAAGTTCAAAGGACAGGTTTCAAATGACAACAGGAGGAATGTGAGAAAAAATATTTGTACCCAAATAGCAAACAAAACTCTTTAAACACAAATAGCAAACAAAAATTTTTCAACATTTTGGACACAATACGGCTGCTAAGTCTTATACAGCACATGCAGCTGACACAGCTGGAAACCCTTGAGCCGGACCGCTTCGTGGCAAGAAGCTACCAGAACAGGTAGGCAGGAAAGGATCCATCTCGGAGGACCACAAGGCAACAAAACACGCGAAACCAAAGGACGACGAACTTAAAATGCACAAGGGGCAATGCAAAACAAAGAACATAAACATTGTCCTGGCAAATATTCAAGGAATAAAACCGAACAACTCACTAAACAAAGTTTCGTACCTGAAAGGTTTTATGGACGAAACAGGGGCGGGCATCGCATGCCTCACAGAAACACATCTTAAAGATTGCCAAGGAAACTGCGAACACTGTATCGATAAGAAAGCATTACATATCGATGGATTCAACTTACTAAGAGCGAATACAACAGCGAGACGTAAAGGTGGTTGTGCTATTTATATACATGAGAGGCATATGACAGAGACAGTAATAAGTAAATCCAACAACTTCGTGGAAACCCTTGCAGTGAATCTAGAGAAACTATTGTAAACGTGATACTGATAATCATCTATAGACCTCCAAACTCCCCAAATAAAAATTTTTGGATTCCATTGATAATATCAGAAAGCAAATAAAGTCCATAAACTCTCCATCCCTTAATATAATACTCCTCGGCGATTTTAATTTCCCATTTATAAAATACGAAAAGGGGGGTAGAAATATATTTATACAGCAAGATAAGGGTGGCACAAGAAAGGACCAGGAGCAAGGAAAAATGCTGATGGCTCTCACAGACGAGTTTATGCTGACACAGGAGATAACATAAAATGCCAGGAAAAATAACTGCCAAGATCTGATATTCACAAATAACACGAACTTGATTACCGACATAAAATTAACCCCAACTATTATCTCAGACCACAACATAATCGAGTTATCAACAAATATGGCGATAACATTAAAAGACAATACATATACGGAAGGAAGAAGCAAATTTGGGGCTTTTAATTTAAACTGCAAGACCATAAATTGGGAAGAAATCAGATCACACATGAGACAAATAGAGTGGAGAACAGTTTTAGAGAATAAAACAACTGAGGAAATGCTAACAACCTTGGAAGAAAAAACGCTGAAAATTTTAGAAAAATATGCTCCGAAAGCACAGCCAAAAGGAAAGAGGAACTGGCTAGAGTGGCAAAAGAGAAGAATATTCCGCAAAACAAAGAGAGTAACGACGAAGTTAGCAAATTGCGGAGACAACAATGCCAGGAGAGTATCGATAGGGAAATACAAACTCTGATAAAGGGCCATACAGAGAGAGAAGAGGAAAAGGCGATAGAAGCAATAAAGGAAAATCCAAAATACTTCTACAGCTATGCGAAAAGGAAAACAAAAACGCGCACTACTATCGGCCCTTAAGGAAAGGAAATAATGAACTAACAGACGATCTAGAAGAAATATCTGGAACAGTGAGAGCCTAGTATGAATCGGTCTTCAGTACTCCAAAAAGTGACAAAGCGATACCTGACATAGGTGCATTCTTCGAAGAGAAATTGCAAGGAGAATGTATAACAGACTTTGATTTTCCCCCAGAAGATGAGCGAGAGCTATAGGACAAATGAAATCACATTCAGCTGCAGGTCTGGACAAATGGAACGCACTATTAATTAAAAACTGTAAAAATGAAATAGCTACACCCTTATGCCGGATATGGAGAAGATTCCTAGACACTGAGGAAATACCGAGCATCTTGAAAATCAACGAAAATCAGCACGGATTCCGATCAGGAAGATTATGCTTATCACAACTTATAGAGCATTATAACAATATCCTAGATGCACTTGAAAGCAATGAGAACTATGGTGTCATATACACGGATTTTGCTAAAGCTTTCGACAAATGCGATCATGGTATAATAGCACATAAAATAAAACATATGGGAAAAACAAGCAAAGTGGGAAAATGGATCTCCAACTTCCTCAGAGAACGTCTACAGATCGTCAAAATTCAAGATGTATCATCATCAGAATCAAAAGTACGCACCTCAATACCACAAGGTACAGTACTGGACCGACTCCTCTTCATTATCATGCTAACAGATATAAAAAGTGGAGTAAACAACAACAGTATAGTAACATCCTTTGCCGACGATACAAAGATCAGCAGAAAAATCAGCGATGTAAATGAAGTGGAGGCCTTGCAGTGGGACACGAACAAAGTATACACATGGTCACAAGACAAAAATATGACTTTTAACACCGAGAAATTTCAGCTCTTGAGATATGGCAGAAATGAGGAACTTAAACAGACTGCATATTATGCTCCAGATAGAGAGGAAATTCAGAGAAGCACGAAAGCGGTCGACTTGGGAGTAATAATGACCGATGATGCCAAATTCGAGAAACAAAATCAGATAGCAATAAAAAGAGCAAAAAGAGTAGCGGGACAGGTATTAAGAAAGTTCAAAAGGAAGGACAAGACAGTAATGATTCCCCCTGCTGAGAACACTCATCATACCAAAACTTGAATAGTGCTCAGTTTTGACGTCCCCATATAAAAGGGAAGAAAAAAATAAACTAGAAGAAACGCCAAGACTGATGGCTGCAAAGAACTCAATTACGGGGAAAGACTACCTAAACTAAATTTGTACTCCCTGGAAAGAAGAAGAGGGGTACACCATAATCTACATATGGAAAATGATCGAAAAACTGGTACCAAACCTCGAACTAAACCCAATTATCATCCAAACAACGCTGGAAAATAGGAAAGGCAGAATGTGTGGTGTTTCCAAATTAAAGGCCCGACATGGGACCTCCTCAACACTGAAGGAAAATAGCTTGGTTGTCAGTGGGCCAAAACGTTTTAACCATCTCCCAAAGAACCTCAGAAACGTTACAGGTGTCAAAGTTGAAGTCTTCAAGAAAAGATTAGATGCCTGGCTCAGGACGGTACCAGGTGAGCCGGGTGTACCTGGCTATGTGCGGTGGAGAGCGCAAGAGAACAACTCGCTCCTCCACCAAGCCAGGCCTAGAGGCGGGGCCACCCGCTTGGCCTTCGTGTGAAGAGAGACCAACACACGGAACCCAAATGAGCTTAACGAGGTATATATTTCTATATTTTCTGGTATATTTTAAATACATATTCTTCAGTTATATGTTTAAAATTTTAACTATTGTACAAATGCAGCTAATCACTTTTATTCTCATTAAGTTCCCCATCTTCCTATTATTATATACTATATTCAACTATCGTCTTACTATAAAAACGTGATATATTTCTCACACAAGTGATCATTCCATTCTGCTGTACCATGTTGGCATTTCTGTTATTCTTCGCATTATTATTCACAACAGCATACGAACAATTTACCTTTATTGCTTCCTGTACTTTCAGAAATTCACCCCACCCCCACCTCCACTCCCACCATTACCCCTAACCCCACTATCCACTGTACGCATGAAGCAATAAATTTCCTTCGCATTTATTTTGTTTTTGTAAAAGTGTCAATTTTTCTTTTTATCTCTTACAATATCTCGGCCTTTTTGTCAGAGGTTCTGAACCTTTCCTCTTTGGCTGACCATTGAAAATCTCTATTCACAACAATAAGGACATTGTACATTATCATTATTATTATTATTTTGTATATATATGGCTCAGGACGGTACCAGATGAAGCGGGTGTGCCTGGCTATGTGCAATGAAGCTCGCAAGAGAGCGACTCGCTCCTCCACCAAGCCAGGCCTTGACGAGGGGGGGCCACTTGCTTGACCGTCATTTGAAGAAAGAGCAACGCACGGAACTGATATATATATATATATATATATATATATATATATATATATAGGTATACGTATACTTTAGCGTCGGAAATTATTTATACATTTATAATATAAAAAAAAAAATACGTAAGCCTGAATAAAACTTTATTAAAAGTATTGAAACGATATTACAACTGATGGACCTTTTCCAGTTTCTGTACCGTTTTTCATATAATTTATTTTTGCTTCTTTTCAGATAAAAAATGAGTGATGATATCAGTCTCTTTAGTTAGGCTTATAAGGCTAACTAACGAAAATATCACGACCTAACCTAACCAATCGTTAGGTTAACTGTACGCCCTTGACAATTGGTTAGGTTAGGTCATGATGTTTTCGTTAGTTAGCCTTATAAAGCAAAAATAAATTGTATAAAAAACGGTACACAAACTGGAAAAGGTCCCAACTGATAAATGTCATTAATGGATATAATCAAATACGCAAAGAAGTTAGTTTTATATTTATTTCTCCATAATAATTCGTGAATATAGCTGGGAAATAAGGCACGTGATGTACCATTTTCGTTAGTTTAAACGAAAATATCTCGACTTAACCTAATCAATCGTCAAGAGCGTACAGTTGACCTAACCACCGGGCAAAGAAGAAACTACTTCGTCAACATGGCGCATTTATCAGTTGCAATATCGTTTTAATACTTTTAATTAAGTTTTATCCAGGCTTACGTATTTTTTTTATATTAAATGTATAAATCATTTTCGACGCTAAAGTATACGTATACCTATATATATGTCGCGCGTGTGCGCAGGCCACTGTCCGCTTGCGACTTTTAGGATGAATGCACTTTGGAGAATCCAACGAAGGTGGTCCTTGTTGGTTAAGCTCGTCCTTAGCCGTAGAGCATCCGAGTAACAATAAACAGTTTCTACCAATTTTTTTTCCGAAGGGGTGAATGGAAACACTTCAGTTCTCAATAGGAGTTTTCGTTCACTCATATAATTTTTATTACACAAAATATATACAGAACGAGGCACTGATAGTCATAAATTTACAGTGGGAGAGGTTTGACCTCTTGCAACAACAGCTCAAGCTGTAATTTAAAGTGAGGAGGCTCGACCTCCTTGGGCAAAAGCTATGGCAGGAATTTTTAACAGGTCAACTGGTGACGAAGATAGGAATTTAAAGGGAAGGAGATTCGACCTCCTTGGTCTAAGCCTCAGGCAGGAATCTACAGGGGTAGAGGTTCGACCCCTTTTGATAATGGTTAAGCGGGAATTATATGATCTTAATCAAATGAAGATACAGGCAGGAATTTAAAGTGAGAAGGCTCGTTCTCCTCGAGTAAGGGCTATGGCAGGAATGATTTAATCAATACAAGAAATAAATAAGCCTAAATTTTGGGGGAGTGCAGTTGAAGGTTAAGCTGGAGAGCTAAAGAATTCTGACGTTAAGCATAATTTAAGCATACAACGAAATTTAGAAAGATAAAAAATTTAACAAAAAATACTAAGTTTTGTAAAGTATACATTTTTGGATGGCGACATAATGTTGGGGTGCCGACATGCACCGAGTACATTAAGTACATTAATTACATCATATTAAATTATTAACGTTAATTACAATTTTAGCAAATTGTTAATTGATATATCTGATACTGAAGTAATCTAAATAGGTGATACAATTTATACAATGAAGGAGAGTTAACCGTTGTTCTATAATTTAAAGGAGATTAACAATAATGTTATATATATTTAGTTAACAATGATTACACCAAATTATGTCAAATATTATTAGAAAAATGGTTGGTTATCACAGTTTGAAAGCCTAAAGAGCCAGCGATGAGGAAAGCGGAGGAAAAATACGGTTACTTTCCATTGGAAGTACATGAACATTTATGATAACGTAACGCATAAGTAATGTAGAATTTGAATGAGAGTTAGGTAGAAATAGTAAGTACAAGTAATGAGAATGTGGATAACTGTGACGTAAGCAGATAACGAACCAGTGGCCTGGCAGGGAAACAATACAGTATATTATAATAATATAACATAACATCTTAACGTTATAAATTGGTAGCAGAAGCCAGAGAGAAGATTTCGAATTCAGATGCCCGCCTTTGGCGACGTCATCGGAATTCGAACACTCAATCAGCGTTAACGAATATCTTGCGAGAGGTTACATACTGTAATTAAAAGAAAAAGTATAAGGAATACATGTGGACGTATTTACATGTACGTAACTATGTACGTAATCATGATCATCAAGGGACATGGACGTATTTACATGTACGTAACTATGTACGTGATCATGATCATCAAGGGACATGGACTTATTTACATGTACGTAACTATGTACGTAATCATGATCATCAAGGGACATGTACGAATGCATAAAGTATTGTACACATACGCCGATAGTCACACAATAGGTTGTGTGCGTAATATAGACACGAGTAAACATGGACTGATAGGTTGATAAGGCATAAGTAGACAGTAGGTAGCTGAATGAATAATTAATAAAAAAATAAAGATAGCGGTCAAGAAAGGACATGGACGTATGAATGAATATGGTCGAATAATATTTATACTGCATAACACCCAGTGGTGGCATTCAGCCGGTTCGCACCGGTTCGTGCGAACCGGTTCCTAAAATTTCTCGAGTTCGATTTGGAGGCGATTTGGAAATATTTAAAAGGAAATTAAATAAAGAATTTCAATAAAAACATTTTTTAGTTTTCATTTCTGACACGGAAGGGAGAGGAGAAGGTGGGAAGGGGAGGGGAGGGGAGGGCGAACCGGTTCTTAAAATTTTTGAATTCCACCACTGATAACACCAGACAGGATACAACATATAAATAATGACGTATAGAGTGTAAAGGTTTTATTATGATGTTAAAGAATTTACCATACATTGAATACTAAAGATTCCACATACTAAGACATGAGTCAGTATTCAAGGTATGGAAAATGTGAAGGGAATTAAGTTACTTCATGACGTCATATATTTTACTTCGTACGTACAGTATAAGTCATTATTGGAAGAAATTAGAGGAGACGAATTAGAGAGACACAGTAATGAAGGGTTTACAGCCATGGTACAAGAGTGAATGAAACTATTAATTAAATATATATACTCATACGAGTATACAGTAAATATTAAGGAATTGGTACATATGAGGAAGAATTAGGTAAATGAATAAAGAAGTACAAACAAGGGTTCAAATCATGCCACATTCAGTGTGCATGCATAATCTAATAAAATTTAGGGATGAGGGTTAGAGGCAAGACAACAATAATTAATTATAATAAATTCTATAACAAATGGAAAATAGAGATATGGGTAATATTCCGATGGAAATGTTAAACGATCTAAACCGTCGATTGGCTTCTTTGTACTTTGAGGAAATGAAATTAAGGGACATTGGATTCTCACAGCGAACTTCTAATGGCACAAACATAGATACGGCTCAACCATAGGAATGGTAGGTCGCATGGTCGTGAAATATATAAGTAGTTTACGTCCCCCTGACGCAAAAGGGGACACAAACTACACAGGTCAAACTTGTGGAACGTAAACTACACTAGGATCTTTATGAGACATTTTTTAAATGAATCCATCAAATAAAACGTTAAAGCTAACTAGTTTTCACGTTTTATTTGATTAGGTATACGCGGACAAAGTTGGGGAACGCAAACTACACTAGGATAATGTAGGGGAAAATAAACTACACTAGGCACCACAGGGGGACGTGAACTACACTTGCTCCATATATATATATATATATATATATATATATATATATATACATATGGTGTCTCGAAAAAATGTATAAAGACTTTATACACCAAAATTACTTTATTGAATAACACAACGAGGGGCGATGTTCAGCATTTTGAACATTTTGAACATCTGCGTGAGTAAACTAGCTGCGGCAACATACTGTTTCTCCAGATATTGAACATCGCCCTTGGTGTGTTATTTAACAAATTATTTTGATGTGTGAAGTCTGTATACATTTTTTTTGACTATATATATATATATACAGTATGTTTTACTCTTTGTTATGTATTTTTCCTCTCGTCATTTTCGTTTAAACTAACGAAAATATCACAACTTAACCTAACCAATTATCAAAGGCGTACAGCTGACCTAACCGGGCATTCAATTAACCTAACTGGGCATTCAATTAACCTAACCAGGCATTCAATTAACCTAACCGGGCATTCAGTTGACCTAACCTGGCATTTTCCGTTATATTAACCTGTAAGGTTAATTCAATGCCCAGTTAGGTCAATTGAATGCCAGGTTAGGTCAACTGTACGCCCTTGATCATTGGTTTGGTTAAGTTGTGATATTTTCGTTAGTTTAAACGAAAATGACGACAGCAAAAATACATAGCAAACATTAAATTTTTTTAGGGTATTCCCGTTAACAGGAAAGTATATATATATATATATATATATGAAATAGGATCCCTCCTAAGGAGACGTAGTTTTACATTTAGGATGAAGACGTAGAGCAAAAAAGTCATTATATTTGGCTGAAGCCGACGTTTCGGGCAACTCTATCCATTTTCAAGGCCTAATAAATAAAAGCTAAAATTAATACATGACAAAAATATATGAATGTCGAGAACTAAAACTAATTTAAAGTACAAAATTAAAACTGTTCAAGAATAAAAATTAAAATTACAAAGCAGAAAACAGGCATAAGCCAAAATCAAATCAAAAATAAAAATTATATAAATGACAAATACACGAGTGATAAAAATGAAACAAAACTAAAAACATTCAAACCTAAAATAGTTAAAAAACTTTACTAATAAAAAGTTAAACGGAATAAAAAGTTAAACGAAAAACCACAAGAGTAAACCAAACATACCATGCTCACTTGACAGCCACAAAAAACAGGCGAAAAGGAGACAGGGTCACAAGGGAAAAAAAAATTTAGTATGTAGGTATTCTAATTAATATAAACAGGCTAACAGCTAGAATCAATATTTAAACTGGAGTTCAAAAATTTAATACACAAAGATTCGTAAATACGGAGGGAGGACAGGCATTTTAATGATTTAAGAATTTTAAAATTGTTAACAGAAATGTCAACCTTACACTTGATAGAATGATTTCTAATAGCAAACTGTTCCTTTTTCGATAAAACTTTCCCAGTCCTATGGCTAATACCCATATGGGAACAAAATCTCGCCTGCAAGGAACGAACTGTACTGCCAACGTAGTTCCCCTGGGAACACCCAGGGCAGGTAAACAAATAAACAACAGAACAACTCATCACAGTGGGGATTTTGTCTTTACATCGGAAAAAACATCCAAGGGTATTATTATTTAAAAAGCGCAACCTTAAAATCAGTGTGAAAATAAAATTTCCTTGGGATGAGACAATTGCAATTATTTTGAATAAAGCTTTTCCACAGCCGGACTCACTTTTTCATGGCTTTGGCAGAACACAGTTTGAGCAGCTTCTGAATTTGGCAGTCAAGGATAACTTTTTAGTTTTCAAAGGGTAGTTTACCGTCAGCTGGATCCTGTTTTTGCGAATATTTTCATGTCGCATCTTGAGGAAAGGGCCTTCTGTGAGTGCTCCCCTCATCTTAAGCCAAAATTGTACAGACGTTATGTTGATGATACGTTTGCTTTATTCCAAACGGATAATCAATCAGTTCAGTTTCTATGTTTCTGAACACACTGCATAAGAACATTGTATTTACGCAGGAAAGGGAAGTTGAAGGTCCTATTCCTTTCCTTGATGTTTTGGTCTCCAAATCTGGCTCGACCGTTTTAACTTCTACACGCCGGAAGCCTACGTTTACGGGTTTGGGTTTTAATTTTTATAGTTTTTGCGATTTTAATTACAAATTAAGTTCCATTCGCACTTTGATGCATAAAGCTTATAATATTTGCTCGAACTTTGCTCTGCTTCATAATGAGTTTGAATTCCTTACTGATTTTTTCTTTAAAAATGGTTTTCCACGGGATCTTGTAGGAGATATTATTGGTAAATTTCTTAATAATGTGTATTCCCCCAACCTTATCCGAACGTATGATGTTCCTAACAATTGTAAATATCTTGTTTTACCTGATCTCTACCATTTTAACACTTTTGTGAAAAAGCAATTGTTGAGTGTTGTGAGGAAATTTTATTTTCACACTGATTTTAAGGTTGCTTTTGTAAATAATAATACCCTTGGATGTTTTTTCCGATGTAAGGACAAAATCCCCACTGCGATGAGCTGTTCTGTTGTTTATTTGCTTACCTGCCCTGGGAACTACGTTGGCAGTACAGTTCGTTCCTTGCAGGCGAGATTTTCCTCCCATATGGGTATTAGCTATATGACTGGGAAAGTTTTATCGAAAAAGGAACAGTTTGCTATTAGAAATCATTCTATCAAGTGTAAGGTTGACATTTCTGTTAACAATTTTAAAATTCTTAAATCATTAAAATGCCTGTCCTCCCTCGTGTTTACGAATCTTTGTGTATTCAATTTTTGAACTCCAGTTTAAATATTGATTCTTGCTGTTACCCTCTTTATATTAATTAGAATACCTACATACTAAAAATTTTATTCCCTTGTAACCATGTCTCCTTTTCGCCTGTTTTTTGTGGCTGTCAAGTGAGCATGGTATGTTTGGTTTACTCTTGTGGTTTTTCGTTTAACTTTTTATTCCGTTTAACTTTTTATTAGTAAAGATTTTTAATTATTTTACGTTTGAATGTTTTTAGTTTTGTTTTATTTTTATCACTCGTATATTTGGTATTTATATAATTTTTATTTTTGATTTGATTTTGGCTTATGCCTGTTTTCTGCTTTGTAATTTTAATTTTTATTTTTGAACAGTTTTAATTTTGTACTTTAAATTAGTTTTAGTTCTCGACATTCATATATTTTTGTCAAGTATTAATTTTAGCTTTTATTTATTAGGCCTTGAAAATGGATAGAGTTGCCCGAAACGTCGGCTGCAGCCAAATATAATGACGTTTTTGCTCTACGTTTTCGTTTTTATCATATATATATATATATATATATATATATATGGAATTTAACTCAGAATGGTCCCATGAGGTTCTTTCATGATACACACAGACCGTGCATGGAACATTACTTATTTACTTAGTTACCATTACTTATTCAGACTATAGTGGATTTAATTTTCCCAGAAGAGTTCCTTGTTCCATGCATGGTCTGTATATATATATATATATATATATATATATATATATATATGTATGTGTATATCAGTGGCGATTTCTTAATGAATGCAACGCATGCAATGCATGTGTTAAATATGTTCTCTTTTCAGATCTAAGTAAGGATTATAATTGACAAAAATAATTTTCAGAAACTAAAAATAGTCTAATGCTTCAATCACGCATGTACTGGCTATTGGGCGGTGTAAACAAAATTATGTCTTATTTCATTAGACAATTAAGAACATTTTTCTGTACACAGATCGAAATACTTGTAGCTAAAGCATTCACTAATTCAGTCTGGGTACAGAAAAATGTTCTTAATTGTCTAGTGAAATAAGACATGATTTTGTTTACACCGCCTTGCCTTGGGCAATTTTTTAAGGAGACTTCTCACTATCCATAAGATTTTTTTTTTGAGCCTCATAGCTAAATTCAAAAGGCAATATGTTTTAAAATATGCTTAGAAAATTTACTTAATATTTTTACTAAAAATAATTAAAAAGCTTTGTTCTGATTTTTTTTTAATTAATGAAAATAATACGGCATGCATTCAGTTTTATAGGTGCATTCACCGAAAAGTAACATCTGGCAATTCTGACAAGGCTTCTTTCCAGTACCACCGCCGCAAGCATCCACTTATGTTCGGTGTTCCCTTTTGTGCTTTAATTATTTTGGATAATCAGTTAAATAAATTATAGCATTGTAGTGCCCATAATGACTGACGATGTGTTTAATCAATTGAAGACTAGAAGATTTTACTCACTCTCTTTTGATGAGAAAAAGCGCATATTGAATAATGGCAGACCGATTCCACATTTGAATTTAAGCAAAGAAAATAAAGGCTTCACTAGGAAATTTAATCCTAAGCTGTATGATGATGTTCCCTGGTTATGTGGAAATATTTCAAATAACAAATTGTACTGTTGGTCGTGTTTCCTATTTTCAAGAGATAACTCTGTGTGGAATTCTGTTAGACGTGGATACGACGATTTAAACAATTTACATACTGCAATTTCTCGCCATGAAAAATCTCTTGCTCACATAAATGCATTTGTTGATCTTAAAACATTTGGAAAGTCAGAAAGAATTGATTTAATACTCGACAAGCAGAAATCAGTTGCCATTTCCAGACATAACGAAGAAGTTAATAAGAATCGAGAAATTTTGAAACGTTTGATTAGGATAACATGTTTTTTAGGTATGCAAGAATTAGCATTTCGCGGTCACAATGAAGAAGAAAACGCTGACAATAGGGGTAACTATATTGAATTGGTATTTTGTATGGGAGAATTCGATGAAAAGCTTCAAAACCATTTAAAAACTGCGACTGTTTTTAAGGGAACATCATCTGCTATTCAGAATGACATAATTCAATCTATTAGTGCAGTTATGTTAGAACAAATAAAACGTGAGCTTATCGACTGCATGTATGTGGCGATTTTATTAGATGAAACATCTGATGTCAGCTGTTTTTCTCAACTCTCTACTGTTGTTCGTTATGTTAATAAACATGGAGAGATTTGTGAACGATTTATAAAATTCAATGACGTCAGCAATGATAGAAGTGCAGGAGCGATTTCTGATTTATCTATAAGGCAACTAGGTGAACTGGGCTGTTTGAAAAAATTAGTTGCTCAAACCTACGACGGTGCTGCTGTTATGGGGAGCGATCTTAATGGAGTACAAACAAAGATTAGAGAAACTGTACCAGAGGCTATTTTTCTTCACTGCTACGCCCATAAACTTAACCTTGTTTTATCCCAAGCTGTCGCTGAAATTTCCGAATGTAATAATTTTTTTTCAGTATTAGGAAGTTTGTCATCATTTTTCAGCAGTTCAACTAAGCGAACTTCAATGCTTGACAAAGTTGTTGGAAAGCGTTTCCCTAAACTGGCTCCAACGCGGTGGAACTATTCATCTCGTCTAGTTGAAAGAGTTAAGGAAAATAAAGAAGATATAATAGATCTTTTAAAAAGCATTCTTGAAAACCCAAAGAAATTTGATGAAAAAACAAAAAATAGTGCACGCGGATTGCTTGCTGGTATCGATACTTTCGATTTTAATTTTTTATTAGAAGTATTTTCTTCAATTTTTCCTTTCACTGAATATCTATTTAATGTGCTGCAAACAAAATCTATGGATATTGTGTATAGCTCAATCACCGTTGAAAGCACTATGAAAAAAATCAAACAAATAAGGGATACAAAATTTGCAGATATGTGGGACTTGATAACAGAAAGATGTGGTGAACCTGTATGTAAAAGGAAACAGAGTCTTTCTCCACAAGAGAAGTATAGTCAACTATTTCATGAAATATTCGATAATATACTTCTTCAAATGAAAGAGCGTTTCAGTTCAATGGAAAAATTGGAATTCATTGAGCTTTTAGATTGCAAAAAATTTGAGTTCTATGATGTTACTTTCCCAGAGAGAGCTTTTGAATCTTTGAAAAGAAGCTACAATTCATTTTTTGAGTTTCCTCGTCTCCGTTCTGAATTGTGTGTTTTATATTCGCACAAATCTTTTGCCAAAAAGAATGTTGCTGAGCTCCTAAAATATCTACTGGAAAGCGAAATGCACAAAGGTCTTAAGGAAATATATAAATTGACGAATTTGATTCTAACTATACCAATATCGACAGCAAGTGTTGAGCGATCATTTTCTGCGCTTAAAAGAATTAAAAGTTATTTACGGAGTTCCCAAAGTGAAGAAAGGCTATCTAATCTTGCCTTAATTTCAATTGAAAAAAATTTCCTCAAGAAGCTTATGGAGAATCGAGAGTACTTTTACAATTTGGTCATCGAAGAATTTTGCAGGAAAACTAGGAGAGCAGAATTTCAATTCAAATAATGCTTCACAATTATTTAAGGTAAATTTTAAATTTGTATCTTTTTCTTTAGATCAATTCGGTAACTACTATATATAAATATGTCTAATTTTTTGTTCGCATATTTAAGCCTAACATTAAATGAACTTTCCTTCAAAGAGGTCCCCAAAAGTTTGTAAAACACCTTTAACTTGCTAAGTTCTATGCAAACAATATGCAAAGTTTGGGCAAGAGGGTTAGGCGGATGTTTTTCTTCCATTCCATAACATTGCATGCCTGAACAAAAATGTCACGAGTCGCCACTGGTGTATATATATATTAAGCCTGTGCGATTAATCGAAAATGTCGATTCGGGTCGATTCAGTAAAAGAATCGAAACCCGACCCGATTTAGAGCTAAAAAATTTCGATTCTTCGATTCGATAACTGTAACCTGTCGGGAGGATAAACTGGCACTACCCCAAAACCATGGAATGTCGAAACCGTGGAATAACAATTGGAAAAAAAAATACATATATATATATATATATATATATATATATACACACACACACACACACACACACACACACTATATATATATATTATATAATATAATAATATAATAACGTTATAAAATAGTTGGATATTTGAGAGATTACGCTTTTATAAAGATCTGAGTGCGCTCAATGCGGATGGTCAGCTTTTGAGTTTGTGATGTCACAGAATCACGTGCGCGCGCCTTGCGGTGTAACAATTTTAGACCGGTTCTTTGGGTTCAGTTGTTTATTACGCTTTTCAGTATGTTGTTGCTGGTGCATGTATGTTGTTCTGTTGGTGCTGGTGCATGTATATTGTAAAGTATAGGTGAGTGCAGTGCACAGTCGCAGTCGAATCGAATCGAGAATCGAAAACAAGTGGCCGAATCGAATCGAAATAAAAATATCCGAATCGCACACCCTTAATATATATATATAGCGCCTCGGTGGTGTAGTGGTTAGCGTCGCTGACTACGAATCCATCGGCCCCGGGTTCGAGACCCGACGGCAGCCGGCGCGCAGCAAAACCCAGCTGTTCATCATTCCACACAATAAAGGAAGTGGTTGATAGATAAATGGGTACCCTAGGTGGCCTAGTGGTTACGACGCTGGGCTGCTGATGGGGCGTGGTTCGGATTCCACGTTAAACTGTAGGTCTAAGGTGAAGTGAAAAGCTTGACCTTCGTCAGAATGAACAATTCGGGCGGAAGCTAACCAAAGGTTAAAGGTTATATATATATATATATATATTAGTGATGTAGGTCACATCCGCATCCGCATCCGCGGAACATCCGCACATTTTATCGCATCCGCGTCCGCATCCGCACTTTGGACTGCGGATGTCGTGCGGATGTGGACCGTTGAGATAAAATGTCATTAATAAGCGGAAATTATCAAATTCTACTATATTAATAGAACTAGTTCATTGTGCGCAAAAGTGATGCAAGCGACAAGACGAGAGGCTGTTCTTGTATGAAGTTACTCTCTTGCAACCTACTTAGATCCACGTTACAAAGCTAAGTTGTTTTCACCTAGTACATTAGAACGAGTTAAATCATCACTTGGCAAAGCAGTTGAAGAGCTTCAATCTCTTGAATCTGTCGCTTCGCCACCCACCAAAAGAATAAAAGTTTCAGTGACAGAACCAACACCTTCAACAAGCAAATCTATCACAGAATCTGTCTCTCAGTTTCTTGAGTCAAGCAGCAATGACGAGACCTACGCGATGTCAAAAGATGTAGTAAAAATGATCGAGAGCTATCACCAAGAAAAACGCCTGGCTGCATGTGACAATCCTATTAGTTGGTGGAAAAATACGCAGAATATCTATCCATACTTGAGTAAACTTGCAAGGAAACATTTAGCCTGTCCTCCAACAAACGTACCAAGCGAGAGATTATTTAGCAGTGCTGGATTAATATATGATGAAAAGAGAAACAGACTGGCAGCAGAAAAGGCAGAAAAATTAATGTTCCTTAAGCATAACCTTCCTATAATTAAGTTTGAACATTAAACGATGAACATCTTAGTTTACTTTATTTTAATTACTCATTTATAAAAATGCCTAATAAAACTTTAAACTTAATATAAATAGTTATCAAGCTAATTAAAGATCTCTTTCTATAAGGGTGGAGGTTGGGGAAAGAGGTCGGTGGGGTGCATTTGAGTTGGGTTCACGTCCCGCATCCTGGTAACACAATTATGGTTTCTAATTGTGGCTGAAACTCAACAAAATATAACGAATTTATTTGCAGACGAATTCACTAATTGATTTCTATATTAGTTAGATGCTTGATATTATTTTATATGTTCAGAGAAAAGTACAGCAATTATTGTACAATTAATAAATTATACTACATTATAGCTACAGCTCTCTCTATATAATAACTTATTATATACGTTAAACACAACAAATCTCGAATATATCCTAAAAAATAACGAAAATGTAGACATCCGCATCCGCGGATGTTGAAATCAAACATCCTCATCCGCATCCGCATCCGCGGATGTGAAAAAAATGACATCCGCTACATCACTAATATATATATATATATATATATATATATATATATATATATATATAATATATATACATACAGGGTCTGTCAAAAAAACTAAGCCAATTTGAAATCTCTATAAAATGCACAATTTGATAGAGATTTCAAATATTTTTTTACACTGAATAAATAAAAGGCTCATAAATAATCTGTGATAATTTTATAACTTTATTTTAAATATTTTAGGAGTTATGCGGTTATTTTTACAGATTGCGAAAATTTCAGTTTTTCTCATTATGTAATATCTTCTTTTTTCTCTTTTTCAGAATTTGTTTAGATTTAAAAATTTTCGTGAATACCTCTAAATATGCCATTCTCACATGAAGATAAAATAATTATAAAGAATTATAGAGTTGAAAAAGGTTATAGTGCAAGGAAATTACTTTCTGAATTCGATTATAAAGGATGGACTAGATCAGGTTTAGATTACTTATTGAGAACTATCGATGAAACAGGAAGCATTGAAAGGAAGGTTGGTAGTGGGCGACTAAAATCAGTTAGAGTAGATGAAAATATTCAGAAAGTGGAGGAACGTATCCTTAGTCAAGAGGATCGACCTGGTAGCCACATGACACCTGCTCAAATATCAAAAGAACTAGAAATATCAGAATCAAGCGTAAGAAGGATTATTGAATCTGATCTGCAATTTAAACCATTTAAAAGAGTGCATGGACAAAGATTGTCAGAAGTAAACTGTCAGAAAAGAGTTGAGAAATCCAAACGTTTTTTACGTATAATAACTGAAGATAAACTTTCCAAGACATTTTTTACGGATGAAAAACGTTTTACGGTAGAGTCACCAAGAAACTCACAGAATGACCGGGTTTATTCTGATGTTGCGAAGAAAAATGAAATCCAAGATGAAAGACTGTACGCAACAAGGAGTCACTTTTCTTCTAGCGTCATGGTTTCTGTTGGAGTGTCGAAGTTGGGAAAAACTTCAATATTTTTTATTGAGCCAGGAGTGAAAATTAATGCTCAATATTATTCAAATACCCTGCTTGAGAAAATGCTTCCAGAAATGAGAAACTTGGCTAGTCAAGGTTACTTTATTTTTCAACAAGATGGTGCAACATCACATACTGCCAAAACAACCATCGAATATTTGAAAAAGAATGTGCCTGAATTTCTAGAATCGAATAATTGGCCACCTAACAGCCCTGACCTAAACCCTGTAGACTACGGAATATGGGAAAACTTGGCAGAGAGAGAGTATAGGAACAGAATAAGGGATGTCAATCATTTGCGTGAGTTGATTATTGCAAAATGGGCAGAGCTCCCCCAAGAGCAAATAAATCGAGCAATAGACGAATTCAGACCAAGATTAAAAAAAGTGATAGAAATGCAAGGGAATCATATTGAACAGTTCTTTTAATTTTATTAAACTAAAAATTATCTACAGTATATCGTAAAAAAAAAAAAATTTCATGTTAAGTAGGAGAATCTCACTTTTTAGTTAATTATTAATAAAATTAACAATTCTGAAGATATCGTCATAAAAATTTAAAAGATAATAGATGATTACCTATACTTTATTGTGTAAAAAATTCAACTTAATTAGATAAATGATTTTGTTTTAATAAAGGTTTGAATTTGGCTTAGTTTTTTTTTGACAGACCCTGTATATATATTCATGTGATGCAATTTTTTTGGATTTTTTTTAAAAGTAATATTTTTTTTTACGCAATCGTTAAATATTTATTTAATAAATATTAAGCCGTGATTTATTTTTTATTTAATTTTATTAAAATGCTATACAGGGTGTCCCAGAATTAACTATCTATTTCAATGAAATCGGACAAATTTTTTAAAACACACTTTTATTTATGTTTATCATGTTTAATATGTGTTAAAAATGTATAAATTTCTAAATTTTTTTCATAATTTTATTTTCATAATTTTTTCATTATCTGGTCCAATGAAAGACCGTCTGAAGTCATAGAATGGCAAAGAGACTCTCCAAAAGTTAACGTGTGGCTTGGAATGACCAAATCCAAAATTTATGGTGCTCCATCTTGTTGAAACACAACATTATCAAGAATGCCATCATCAAGAAGCTGTGGTTCGAGAAACTGCTGAAGCATATCAAGGTAGACGGTACCTGTTACAGTTGCTTCCGCAAAGAAGAATGAGCCATAAATTTTGGATTTGGTCATTCCAAGCCACACGTTAACTTTTGGAGAGTCTCTTTGCCATTCTATGACTTCAGACGGTCTTTCATTGGACCAGATAATGAAAAAATTATGAAAATAAAATTATGAAAAAAATTTAGAAATTTATACATTTTTAACACATATTAACATGATAAACATAAATAAAAGTGTGTTTTTAAAAAATTTGTCCGATTTCATTGAAATAGATAGTTAATTCTGGGACACCCTGTATGTGATCGTTTAACAGATTTACTTGCCCAATACATGACAAATAAGCCAATTTACTCACTATACTGTATATGTAACCAAAAAGGTCCTAACTTCGATCAGAGTTCATGGACTTTGGGTTTACGTCGTAACGAATGTCGTAACTGCTTCCCGTTAATCAGCGAAGTTAAGCGACATTGGATCTGGTTAGCAGTTGGATGGGAGATCGTCCTTCGTGTTCAAATTATGTAGCGACCCTTGGTTCTTATCCCACTTAAAGCCGTAGGTCTTCTTCGTATGACCTTACATGCCGCAAAGGTTAAACGACTCCATCATTACATTTCATGGGCTCTGCCTCAGTAGTATGACCGCAAAATGTTAGGGTGCAATTGCAATGCAATGTTGATCAATTGTTGCAAAAAAGGGGAGGGGGCTTGGCACCCGGGAATTAGCACCATGAGGGGGGTGGCACTCATGGGGTGAGGGGTATGCAATCAAGGGGGAGGTTGTTTAGCCCCAAGCTGCATGAAGGGGGAGAAGGGTTTCGTCCGGGGGGATAACCTCCCCACAAAAGGGGTTCCCTAACCTAGGAAGGTAACCCAAGAGAGAGCAGGAAAGAGGAAAAGTCCTTTTTGCAGGCATATTGCATTGCATACTGACGCTCTTGGCAGTCTCAGTTGGCTTAGAAGTCTTAATCAACCAGTTGGCTTAATCTGGCTTAGAAGGTGTAATTGGCTTATTTAGAAAGGAGTGTGTGTATATATATATATATATATATATTATATATATATATATATATATATATATATATATTAATGGAAAGAGAGTAGATGATCATGATGCCCTGAGGCCCACAAAAAATTTAATCTAAAGCACACACACACACACACACACACACACACACACACCACACACACACAATTCGTATATAAACAGATGCATGTAAAGAAGAATTGTTCTATTGAGCGTCGACTTATTATTACTAAATCTTTCTCTATATCGTGTACATATTTTTCATTATTAAGAATTATTGTTACTACTATTATTATTACTATTATATTTAAAAAATAAAATAAAATAATAAATACACCACTCGTCAACAATGTTCACAACCCATGCCCGTTGCTTCTCTTCTGCACGTAATGCTTCTTATCATTATTAAGAATTATTATTACTAATATTATCATTATTATTATTATTATTATTATTATTATTATTACTATTATATTTAAAAATAAAATAAATAAATAAATAAATATATATATATATATATATATATATATAAAACCTCCAACCTTCCATCTATCTATTCTATCTATCTATCCATAAAAATAGCTGACAGATTGCGCTATTTAATTAATTTGTATATAATTAGTGGAGAGGCGATGTTCTCCGTATAATGAAGTTCTTGACAGATCCAATCGGCTTAGAATGCAAAATATATGTGTGTATATATATATACACAGAGTGTTCCAAAAGTCATCACCCCATTTGTTTTGCTTATAACTTTTGAAACAATAAAATAACAAATATTGTAGAAAGTAGAAATAATTTATTTTATTCCATCTTCAAATTATTGGGGTTGATCTTCTACAATCTGGAAAAATTAAAAAAAACAATAATTAAATTAAGGTTACAGTTACTTTAGATGGGATGATGACTTCTGGAACACCCTGTGTATATATATATATATATATATATATATATATATATATATATACACACACACACACGGTATATTTATTAATAACTTTTGTGAAGCCTTAATTTTGCGTAGAATAATTAAATCAAATAACATGCTGTCCTCACAAAAATTTTTAACAATTTATGTAGAGTATATGCGTGAACCCCAAGGCATCCAACAAACTTCTTAATGCTGAAGTTCGTTTCTTGTCATGAAGAAATTCAAATCCATTCATACATAAACACAGAAAATCCAAAAAATAAGGGAAAATTTTAAAGACGACCAACAAACTTAATGCTTCACAGGTAAAAATCAAATAGCAAGTAAATAGAGAGAGACGATATGCTCATTAGACAAATCAGAAATATGGGAAAGGTCAATTTCCTTTGTGCAACTTAATGTAACAGCTGAAACTGGTGAAAATGCCATGACATACGTAAAGTTTTAACTCTACTGCTATGATATATATATATATATATATATATATATATATATATATATATATATAAATTAGTTTTTTCCCATTTAATGCCATATAAATTCAAATTTTTACTAAGTGACCCGCTCAACGATTTCCTTTTTGACAGATTAGCACAAATCAGGGCGACTTACTAACGGGGAAAATTCGTGTATGAAAGATAAATAAGCTTTATCCCTGATATTATCTAAGGGATGTTCCTATTCCCCAAACATTATTTCTGACGAAATGAGCCACATGCTGTTCAGAATTAGTGAACCGAAAATTTCCTGCCAGGTGTCCACCCGGGCTTCTATCGTATGAACATATGGATAGGCGAAGTGTTACGATAAGAAACCGTGCGTACCCAAAATATGGACGAAGGCATTAATATTTTTATAATATAATTTAATTCTGATGCTTTGATGCACTTGTTGGGTCCAGATTTTTTCACAAAATGTCATATTTCATATCACATATGTAAGTAATTTTCATTGAATTTTGATTTAAAACTACTACCTATAAATGCCTATAAATGACTGGTTTCGACAAGACACCGAAGAAATGTAAAAGAGATATCAGGGAAGGTGTGACGGGTTACTCCAGAATTATTACATAAAAGAAAAGGAACGGCGGGTACATTCGAATCTAAAAAGCATAGATCTCACAAGAAAACTCCGGACAAGTAAAGATGAATATGTAAATGAAATTAATAGTCTTCTTTCTTTTTAAAATTGTTTGCATTTGTGATTAGTATAACAAAGCGAATTAGGTGCCTAATACAAATTGAAATAAATAATATTTATCTATGGTGCTCTTTTTTCCCTTTCAATTTGCAGAAAATCCTTACGTGATAGAAAAAAAATGGACACCTTATTCGAAATTAGCGTAGTTGAACTATACAAATCAGTTATTACTAAGATATCAACTCTTACACAGTTCTAATTCGCAGGTATGTATAATAATAATAATACAAATTTAAATAGCGATAAAAATTTATCTTAATTAATTAATATTTTTATTAAAAGTGATTCTTGCGTATATATAAACTCAAAATTCCTTGTAAGTTTCCTTGTAAGTTCCACAAGGTTTTATTCTCCTCATAATCTCCATCCTTTTCTACTGCTTTCCTCCACCTTGAAACAACGGCCTTTACTCATTGCTGGTAAAACTTCGCTGAGTTCGACTGGAGCCACTTCTTAACCTCCCCAACAACCTCATCGTCATTGAAACTTTCTTTCTTCCACGAATAGCATCCTTCATTGACCCAAACAAATGGAAGTCTGAAGGTGCCAGATCCGGGTTGTATGGAGGATGGGGTAACACAGTCAAGCCCATTTTTGTGATGGCCTCTCTTGTTTGCAAACTGTTGTGTGGTCTTCCGTTATCGTGCAAAAGAAGAACGTCTTCTAGTTTTCACTCCGGTCGAACTCGCATTATACTTCTCTGTAGTCTCTGTAGGGTAGCAATATATGCCTCTCAGTTGATTTGTCCTTTCTTCATAATGTCCACCAGAATCACTCCTTTCATGTCCCAGAAGATGGTGGCCATAACCTTTCGTGCAGAGGGAGCCATTTTTAGCTTTTTCTTGCGTGGGGGAGTCTGCGTGATGCCACTCCATGGATTGGCGTTTTATTTCTGGTTCAAAGTGGTGTACCTAAGTCTCATCCCCAGTCACAATTCGTGAAAGGAAGTCATCTCCTTCAGTCTCGTATCAAACCAACGACTCAGAAGCAATTTCTTTTCTTTGGGCTTTATGATCTTCAGTCAGTTCGCGAGGAACAAACCGTGAACACATTTTTGAGTATCCTAGTTGCTGATTTATCGTATTCACACTTTCTTCACTAATTCATAGCTCCAGTGATAGTTCCTTGTATGTGACGCGCCAATTTGGTCAAATGATGCTGTTAGCATGTTTCACAGTGTGAGATGTCACAGCCGATGACGGGCGACAGCTGCGTGGTTCATCATCGAGGCTGGCTCTCCCTCTCTCCGATGATCTCACACGTTTAGACCAGCGTCCAACTGTGCTTTGTTCAACAACAGCATCTCTGTAAACGTTTTGTAGACGTTTGTGAATGTTTTCAACTGTTTCCTTCTATGCGGTTAAGAACTCATTTGCTATCCATAATGACTACAGACATTCTTCACCACAGCTGCTTGTAGTTGGCCACATTACGTAAGTTACATTCGCGAAGTGAAATGAGTATAAACACATGTTTATATATATATATATATATATATATATATATATACAGCAACAATATAGTAACATTATTTGCAGACGATACAAAGATCAGCAGAGGGACACGAACAAAATATGCAAATGGTCAGAAGACAACAACATGACATTTAACACCGAGAAATTTCAGCTCTCGAGATATGGTAGAAAAGAGGAACTTAAACAGACTGTATATTATACTCCAGATAGACAGGAAATTCAGAGAACCACGAAAGCGATCGATCTGTGGGTAATAATAACCGATGATGCCAAATTCGAAACACAAAATCAGAGAGCAATAAATAAAGAAAAATGAGTCGTGGGACAGATACTAAGAACGTTCAAAAGAAGGGATAGGACAGTAATGATGTCCCTGCTAAAAACACTGATTATACCAAAATTTGAATACTGCTCAGTTTTGACGTCCCCATATAAAAAAGGTAGAAAGTAAAAGAGTAAAAGAAATGCAAAGACATTTCACAGCCAAGATTGATGGTTGCAAAGAACTCAACTACTGGGAAAGACTACCTAAACTAAATTTGTACTCCCTGGAAACAAGAAAAGATAGGTAAACCATAATCTATATATGGAAAATTATCGAAAATCTGGTACCAAACCTCAAACTAAACCTAATTACCATCCAAACAGCGCTGGACAATAGGAAAGGCAGAATGTGTAGTGTTCCCAAATTAAAGGCCAGACAAGGGACCTCCTCAACACTGAAGGAAAATAGCTTGGGTGTCAGTGCGCTAAGACTTTTTAACCAGCTTCCAAAGGACCTCAAAAACGTTGCAGGGGTCAAAGTTGAAATCTTCAAGAGAAGATTAGATGCCTGGCTCAGGATGGTACCAGATGAGCCGGGTGTACCTGGCTATGTACGGTGGAGAGCGCAAGAAAGCAACTCGCTCTTCAACCAAGCCAGACTTAGAGGAGGGGCCACCAGCTTGCCCTTCGTGTGAAGAGAGACCAAAGCAAGGAACTGCAACTGCTTCCCTGATATAAGATGTGAATTATATCACGAAAGCGCTTGAACTTCGCGTTTTATTTTCCGTTTCCCTGTGGTTCCTTGCTTATTAAAAAGATCACGTGCTAAATGTGAATTGTCTGCATATATACGAGGGGAATTCAATAACTATCCGCACTTTTTATTTTTACATCTGATAGATTATAAACACATCACTTCTCAACATAGTCTCCCTGTTTCTCAATAAACTTAGTCCAGCGATCTACAAGCTTCCTAATGCCATCACAAAAGAATGTTTTTGGCTCTGTGCGTGGCCAGTCATGCACCGCCTCCTTCAGGTCATCATCACCTTGGAGACGTTGACCTCTCAAAGCGTCTTTTAGTGGTCCAAACAGGTAAAAATCCGAAGGTGCCAGGTCTGGAATGTAGGCTGGATGGTCGAGAACTTCAAATTTAAGTTCCTGAAGGCATTTTCTAGTCTGTGCAGCGGTATGAGGGCGCGCATTTCGTGTAACAGAATAACACCTTCCGACAATCTCCCGTCGCGAGGAAGTTCAAAGAGCAGCTGTCAGCAGGTAAAGTTATGCTAACACTGTTTTGGGATACACGACGCCCTATCCTTGAACATTATCTAGAGCGTGGAACTACAGTAACAAGTGCATCGTATTCTGACATGCTTCAGAATGAGTTAAAGCAAGCAATTCGCACAAAACGGAGAGGGAGATTGTCGGAAGGTGTTTTTCAGTTACACGACACTGCGCGCCCTCATACCGCTGCACAGACTAGAAAATGCCCTCAAGAACTTAAATTTGAAGTTCTCGACCATCCAGCTTACAGTCCAGACCTGGCACCTTCGGATTTTTACCTGTTCGGACCACTAAAAGACGCTTTGAGAGGTCAGCGATTCCAAGGCGATGATGACCTGAAGGAGGCGGTGCATGACTGGCTACGCACACAGCCAAAAACATTCTTTTGTGATGGCATTAGGAAGCTTGTAGATCGCTGGACTAAATGTATTGAGAAACAGGGAGACTATGTTGAGAAGTGATGTGTTTATAATCTATTAGATGTGAAAATAAAATTGTGAAAATACAAAGTGTGGATACTTATTGAATTACCCTCGTACATACAGGATAGTGTCATTTTATCCTATTGGTCCATACTGCGGGGGCAACGATGTTACTTTTCAAAGCAGTTGATCGGGAGGGGTTGTTTTTGTCGCAGGGTGTGGTGAACATTTGTGATGGTGGACAGAATGATACATTGGACAGTAACACGAGCGAAATGTGAGTAGCAAATTATGTACCTGTATTTCCACCGACGCATTCTTTTACATCTCTCTCTCTCTCTCTCTCTCTCTCTCTCTCTCTCTCTCTCTCTCTCTATATATATATATATATATATATATATATGGTATATAGTGACCGGAAGTTACGGATGGCTGTAAATTATGCAAACTAGCTTCTAGAATGCGACTGAATATTTTTTTTTTAAAGTTAAGGTCTGTATTCATATTTTCTATTTTTAATTGAAATTATTCAGATTTATCCTAACTCCTCGTCAAACGCTTGCAATCGAGCTAACTGGGCAATCAATTAACCTAACCTTGTATTCAATTAACCCAACCATCACTTGACCGGGTACCCTGGCGGTTTAAGCTTCACTTTTATGATATAATTGCATAAAATTCACCTAAATTTTCTATATTGTTAATTAACCTAATCATTATTTAACCGGGTACCTCGGCTGTTGGCTGTTTTAGCGTCTCCATTATGGTATTATATTTGCAACAAATTCACCCAAAATATATATATTGTCAATAAACCTAGGCGTCTGTAATTAATTTTTATAAATTATACTTGCTAGATGTAGTTATCGAGCAAAGCATTTTGGACAAACTCACATAAGTGATTCGTATACGGGTGAACAATACGAAGTGTTTTATTTTTTTATTTTTTTAATACGTAATTATATATGGATGCGCAAATCTTATAATCAAATTATAATTGAATGATAAATAGACGAAATTTTTATAATTATTTTAAAGAAGGGATACAGCGATTATAATATATATATATATATACGCACCGGGACCCTGGCTGTTTAAGCGTCTCTATTATGATATTATATTTCCATCAAATTCACCTAAAATATCTACTTTTACGTATTAAATTATATCATAATTCAGAGGTCTGCAGACTTTCTTCAGAAAATGTAGGAACTGACCAAAAAATAATTTAAATATTTCTGTCTACAAACGCGCCTTTTTCTTCTTAAAGGACCCGGTCGGAACTTGATCGTGTTATAGAAACTTTTCGTAATAGCTTTGAAGAACTCAAATAGCCGACGAAGATTTGAGCATGGGGGTTGAAGTTTTACTGGACACTCGATCCAATGAATGCAAGGTCGTCCAAGAAATAATGTGAGTTTTTCTTTTTCTTGTGTGTGTTTCTGGATAAGAATAAGCCTTGTATTTTCAACACTTTATTTAATGATAAAACTATAATGATTTTTTTATAAATTAATATATAATAGCGTTTACTGTATACAACACATTTTCAATGTTTCTCACACATATAGGAGTGACATTGATATCAATTTTTTATACAGTATATATATATATATATATATATTATATATATATATATATATATATATTATATATTATATAACTTCATTTATTTACAGAATCAGCATCCATTACATTTTTAAATAAGGTACCGAGAATAAGCCTTGTCCTTAAACGCTACATAAACTAATATTATTGGGCACACTTTATAATTTTACACAACATTGTTACAATTCATGAAGTCACAACTGAGGCGCTCCGCGCCAGATGTTCGTAAGCACCAAATATAAAAAACGCCAGAAAACGCAGTTAAATTTGGGGAATGAATATTAGACTGTATCTCTTGAACCATTGAAGATAGCGCAAAGATGTTTATATGAAATTTATAGCTTCCGAATTATCTCAACATTGGATAGTATGGGAACTGAGCTTCACGCTACAAAAAACGAGTTTTAGCCCGGGGTGACGCTTACGAACATCTGGCGAGGAGCGCCTCAATTATACACACGTAAAACTTTTACACAATACACCGAGTGTGTACAGACAGGAACCGGTTTTTTATGTGGTTGCATACCATTTCATCATTCCGTTCGGTGTCGCACAAATCGAATAATTTAAAAAAATTGTAAATTCGTTCGCATGAGAAATGAAAGGCAGTACATGCCGCAAGTATTGCTATAGTAGCCCTGGAATTGGTAAAGGTTCCAGACAATTTGAGGAATGTGCAATTGCTCGAGAAATTTTACAATAATAGCGTCATTCCAATGATGGATCCCCAGTGAATTAAAATAGTACATTCGCTCCCTATTTTTAAAATATACGGCTAGCCAATGAATCCCTTCGCTCCTCTAATTTAGAATAAGTGCGCCGCAGTGTGGAAGCTTCAGCGTTTCATTCTTCGCAAACACACCGATAAATTTGGAACGTGTGATTCGGTCACTATTCATTCCTCTCTGGAGTGTATTCGCGTCCATTTTAAAAGTCTGTGACTACGCTTCTAAACTTATCGATCTCTATTAGAGCTTGTTATTCGAAGTACACTAGTACACTAATAGGGGCGTCTAGCGGCTTGGCGAATTCCAATCTGACTGAGATGTTTTCACTCTGCTGTGGACTAATGTGCGTGTTTATACTAGCAGATAAGTCAGGGGTGATGTCAAACGGGTAAAGGTTAACTTGGTCGATGAATTCCTTCTGTGTTACGCCGATTCCTAATTCGTTGTAAGTGCTGGCAACATGTGCAAGATTACTATAAGCTCTGGAGCAAAGCGGGAACACGCTTCTTTTGAATAATCCGTTTCGAATGTCCCCCCTAAGGCGACTCCATTGATGTATTGGGTATTTTACTGTGGTGTGCACTAAATTTTTTTCAATTTCTATTTGTTTATCCGACCTTAATTTCACTCGGCGCACCCAGAGATATGTCTCCATAACATAAATAACCACAGGCTTTGAGCTCTCTTCTTGGTTAGCCCCAAGATTTAAACAAATCTCAGGATTCGTGCGAGTGAGCTTTATTTTCATATCAACCCCATTCACAAGCAACTTCTCCTGAAATGTGAAATCTGTGTGTAGGCGTCCGATGCATTCATATATCTTCTTTTTAGAATTTTTAAACTTGTCTTTTATATTGCTCTCATCTTTAGCTTGATAATAGCCTTCGGCAGTTAAAAAGGTGTCCTTCGCTTCTTTTGAAAAGTTGAGGACATTTTCCAGATAGGCTCGGAGGTGATAATAACCAGTTCCTGCAGAGATGTTGACCTGATTTAAATACACGTCACACTGACTTAATATGGAGTGCAGAAAGTTTGTTTCTGGGAATACAACGTATTTGTCTTCGCAATCCGTTCCATCTGAATGTGCTATTCGTAGTTTAGCGTACATGTGCACACAGCTTGGAACAAAAACGTAAGGGCCTGAGCTAGGGATCATGAACTCTATAGGAGCATTCGGTGAGCTAATGGTGTTTAACGGATTAATTGTAATAAAGTCACTGTGCTCAATAGAAACTTGAGTAAGGAGCATGTCAAAAAGGGACAGCTCCGATTTACAACATTGAGAACTACACAGATGGATGAAATAGTGACACCTCTCTCGAGAAGTAATAAACAACGTATAATTTATAACAGCAATGACCTTAGCTTATATCAGTTAAAAAAGTGATCAGCCATAGGTTTCAGTCGATTAGAACACTTCTTTTTTATGTCCTTTTACGTTTAACACCACGTGCTGGTACGCTCTTCTTCTTTCGGACATACCTCTTCTTCTTCCCACCACCGCGCATTTTTCTCTTTGCATCTTTGATGATTTCGTCCCTTGTACTCTTTCAGTGCTTTTTTAGAGCTTCTTTATGCTTAGTCCCCTCCATTATATCTTCTACCGTGTTAATACCTGATTGCAATGCTTTCCTGCCGAGATATCTGGCATCACTCTTCAGCAAGGGGACAGCCGTACGCAGTATGGTTGAAAAAATGGATCCAATCCCACTCCCGCGCAAGTATCGCACACCTCGATAGACTGTGAAAGGCCTACGGGTCATTATATCACAGTGCGACGAAAGTGCAGCTTTACTGTTAAGCTCCCGTCACCGAATGGAAAACTTTTCCCCTCAATCGTTCTTACATACTGTATATATTGAGATATTGTTCAGTAGATTAGTTGCGACAGTGACATAATGAGGCTTGTCATATGTAATGCTTAAGCTCCTTCTTCTATGATTTGGAATGTGAGCGATACGCAGCAGGCGCGCCTGGGTATCCTCAACAAACTGATGTTCCACGATATTGCTGTAGATATAGCACATGTCTGGAGTAGGGTAGCCATCGTTCAATTTCCCCAATTTCAGCTGATACATTAGGCTGCACGAGTTATGATGTGTTTCGTAAAGGTATCTGTTTGGAGGGCTGCTCCATATCGGCCCTCGGCCCTCGGTTATAATTTTGAACAGCCCTTTGTCTTTAATATTTCTGTTAGACTCTGACTTTAGAGTCAGAGTATGTGCCGGAGTATCTTTGTTTATGATTTCGTACACTAAATCATCCGTAAGATTTGATCTTTTCAAACTACCATTTAAGTCTCTTCCAACATCCTCGTCTGCGCCATAATGACCCGGGCTAGTGTTACTACTGCAGTTTAGTACTGGTACTCCCCACCGGCCTTTTCGCACTCATCACGGTTTCTAAGAACCGTAAAAACAGATTATTTATTATCAATATTCAAAAACTTGGTAGACAATTGAATTTCGCATATTGGTACTTCATATGATTCACGACCCAATTCGATGGGCCCGTGGAGTTCTGTTACAAAGCTGGCTAGGTTGTTGCCAGGATGTACAGACAGAGAAGAAGTGGACTTGAGTGTGACTAGAAGTGGTTATCCGCCATGTTGCATACTATTTAAACTTCATTATTGCATCAAATTTTATAAAGGTGTTGAAGCTTTCTGTCTATATATCCATATTTTTAGAATTAGAATTTTTTTTTTTAGAATAGAATAACCTTTATTAATAATAATAAAATAAATAAATTTTTTCAATTTACAATGACATGAATAATTGTGAAGCTCGACTATTTATTTTATTTTATTTAATTTGGCCCTTAAGCTTTAGGCTATACTGAATGTGTTTTTATGTGTGAAATAGCGATGCATGCATTCCTTTATGGTACGTTGAACTCTTTCAGCTAAAGATGGCTTACGTATAGAATTGCGAGTGTAGTAACTGATATTAAACTCTGTTAACATGCTCTGTAAAGCTCGGCCTATAAATTCTTTCCCCATGTTCGTACAAAAATAGCCAGGAATCCTGTTTTCTTTCAACATCAGCGTTTTGGTGGCTGTAGCAACTGTTTCAGACGATTTATTTTTTAGGGGAATTAACCACAAATATCGAGAGAGTACATCTATTATGAATAGGATGTAGTGGTAGCCACAATTATACACTGAATATCTCTGCATGTCTGTTAAATCCGCCTGCCAAATAGAATCACGCGAGGCTGCTGTTGTCTTGGCTGTTTTAAACCTTTTTCTCACAGGCTTATGAAGTGTATGAGCATCCCGCTCCCGCAAAAACCTATCAACATCTTTTTTCCCTATTCCCTCATTAAAAACTCCTCTGTACAGTCTATCAATGCCGCCGTAGGAGGTAGGACTAGAAATGTCATAATAATGTTTACTTACTGTAATATGTTGGTCATTTGCGTATTTTAGAGGCACGCGAGGAGGGTTAACCGTTGTTGTTTGGTCTCTTCTTTCTCCTCTTCAGAGATGCTACCGCTGGGGATGAAGGCGTGCTCAGTTGTGGCACATGCGAGGCTTGCTCCAAGTCTTTTAACCTGTTCAGATTTCCTATCAACGTTTTGGGGACATTTATTTGCTGTAGTCTTGCTTTAATATGCTTCCATCCTGCTGGTGAGGGCCTATCCCACTTTCTTACCAGGTCATGGACGATGTCGACGATATTCGAGCCCTGTACCTTTGTTCCCTCAACAATAACCTCACCTGTATCAATCCACTGTATAATGGGATCTTCACTCAATAGATTATAAAGACTTAAGCCTTTATGTCTCAATGTATGTGGGAGACTACTTTTTAATAAATGCTCGATATGTTGTGGGGTCGCTCCATTATTCTTTGACTGGTCGTCTCTAGCCTCGACCCCAGGTCCTATGCCGCCATGCTCAGCGTTGTCTGCGCTATGCCTAATAACTACGGGTACCTCTCTCGGTTCTTATAATTTTCATACTCATGAAGAAATTTCTGCAGAGCTTCTTGGTAAAAGAATCTTTTCTAGTCAGGTGACTTTTCACTGTTTAATAGGTCTAACACTTCGACTTCCATTCTTTTAAGCCTGCTTTTACGGGGTTCTAGAACCGTATCTGGACTCTTTGAGCTTTGTAGTGAAGCATACACCTTGTGTAGAATCACGACTACTTTCTTCATTATGTTAAACTAGTCAGTGCATGGAAGTCGAGTGTGATGAGTGTCACAAATGTGGCAAACGAACAAACGTTTTTAAAACGATCGCACACGACAACCCTGTGAAACGCTTTATGTCCTATATTGTCAAGTTAGTGGACAAGTTCAAAAAAATGACGGTATATTCCTCCCCATAACGGCGCAAAATTTGACACACAATTCCTTCATAAGGAACTGCTTGAACACGAGTCATCGGAGATATTTACAGGCGATCCCTTGAAAAGAGGAAACAAACTTATACAGATGCAAATAAGAGGTAATGTTCAGTTTAAAGACACTTTATTTTTCACACCTTGTAAATTAGCCAAGCTACCCAAGGTAATGGGCGTAGCCGCCGAAGTTTCAAAAGGGTATTTCCCTTACACTTTCCTCACTAGCGACACTTTAAATTACGTAGTACTACCTCCCCCGAAACATTACTTTAACTATGCTAACATGAGTGATAGTGAGCGTGAAGATTCTGACCGCTACTACAACAGGTTTAATGCGTGAATGATGTGCGCGTGCTTAGAGTATGTTTCCAGGCCTTTAGAAGGATGTACATAGACCGGTTCAACTGCGATCCGCTACAAGTCGCAACCACGATCGCATCATTGTGTTTTACGATGTTCAAGAACAATTTCATGCCTAAAGACACACTAGCTGTCATTCATAGAAACACCCCACACAGTTATGGGTATAAGGCTATTTACTGGCTCATACACATACAGCAACGGACCGGTGTATACACAAAACATGCTAGCAACACAGGGGAAGTGCCAATTAAGGTAAATGGCCGTGTTTTTTGGGTGGACGGTCTAAGGCTCTAAGCGAAGACCGTGTCGCTGGTAAGAAGGATGCGTACTCCTTTAACGGTTGCTGGTGGCATCGATGCCCACGTCCTGAGTGTGGAATCGTAGGAGATATCCACGGTAGATCTCCTGCCTACAGTCTTGCATGGACCCGCACCTGCGATTAGCTTATAGGGTCCCAGTTCACTCACAAGATCTTGTGGGAGCACGAACATTGCACGGGTGGAAACAGATGGGCAGTACCAAGAAGAAATAAGCACCATCAAACGTTCAATGGTGTTGGATCCTCTCAAATCCGGCGATAGTTTGTTCGGTGGGCGTACAAACCCTTTCAAACTATACTTTCCACCTGAGGAGAACGTGAAACTCCATTACTACGACTTCTATTCTTTATACCCCTACGTGATGAAGACCAATCCGTACCTCGTAAGAGCACCTGAAAAACTGGTGGGTCCCTCCCTGCCCACCATCGAAGAGTTCTCATCTAATTTGAACGAGAACTATTTCGGTCTTTCTTTCGTAGATGTGCTCCCCCCTCGCGACTTATTGATGCCGATCTTATCTGTCGTTATAGACTACAAACTCATGTTTCCCCTATGCGTGAAGTGCGCAAAGGAGAAAAATGGGGCCTGTAATCACACAACCAACCAGCGGAAGATCAGAGGCGTATATACAAGCCCTGAGCTGTCCCTAGCCGTTCGCCACGGTTACAGAATATTGAAGATATATGAGGTGTGGAGGTTTCAGAAGCTCCCCAACCTTTTCATACCATATATAAACACTTTTTTGAAGGATAAGGTAGAAGCATCAGGGTATCCGCGAGGAGTTGAGACCAAAAATGAAAAGTCGGCCTATATTCAGCGCTACCATGATCGTGAAGGGATACAACTTGACTGGTCCCAAATTGCAAAGGACCTTAGCAAGCGCTTTAGTGCAAAGTTGTGCCTAAATAGTCTTTGGAGGAAATTTGCTCAGAATACAGACAAGGATAACGTCCATCTAGTCCAAAGTTATAACAAGGTGTGGGATTATACCAACGCTTCCGATAAAGAGGTCATGGGGATCATGAATGTGGATAATACGTACATAATAAAGTAAAACAGGAACGAATTGACTACAGATACATCACGTGTTACAAACATACCTGTATCCAGCTTCACCATAGCGTATGCTCGCATCAAATTTGGGGTCTACTGCATTCTCTCGGGCGGAGGGTTCTGTACGCAGACACAGATAGTGTGATATTCACGGAGAGGGATGGTGATTACTGTACATGCCACCTATTGGAGAATTCCTCGGAGAGCTGACTGATATGAGATCAAGGATGAGTATGGAGATAGTGCCTACGCTGTTTCTTTTGTTTCAACAGGTCCAAAAATTTATGGGGTGCGGGTGAGGGTGGGGAGGAAGTGAGATATATCGTGAAAGCTAAAGGCATCACACTTAACCAGGCGAACTGGTGGATTGTTAACTTTGATTCGCTGAAGGAGCTGGTGAGCTTAGAAGATGAGGGTGACCAGCCTCTCCATTTGACTGGAGGGACCCTCAATTTTCGAGCACAGAAATTGGGGGGCGTGAAGGAACTTAGGGGACGAAAGTGTGTCGTAACACACATAGGAAACGCTACAAGGTGTCTGGCACCTACAATACCGTACCATAGCCCTTGAATGTTTTGTTATATATGTGTGTGCATAATTACTTGTTGTTATGTTTTTACTTATTACGTGTTTTTTAATGTATGCCGTGAATTAGAGACTAATTACGTGTTGACGATGTGTTTATTTATTTAAAATGAATTATGTTTCAATTAGCGTTTCATTTTCGCCTTTGTCTGTGTGCGTGCGTGTGTGTGTGTTTGTGTGCAGTAAAAAAGCTAAGCACCGCCCACTGTATGCCCACTCAAAGGGGTCATGTGACTCCTGCCACTATTTGGTCATATCTCTGCTGTGTCCTCAGTTGACCTCAACAAACCGTGAAGCTCAGACGTGTATTTTGAAGAATTCTCACGTAGACGGAAAATAGCGATGGCTACCTTTGATATTGCGTGCTCAACATTCATGGAGTGGTATTCGATAAAGTTTACAGATGTGGTGAACACTCAAAGAATCCCTAGTCCTCCCTCCTTTGAGGCTTCTGAGGCCATATTGAACCGAGCGAAGCGTGAGAAGCAGGAGATCCAAATACTCTATGGATATTCTGGCGAGAGCAATCCGGGCTTTCGTGGCTCAAACGATGTAATGGACTACGTCATAGGACTAAACTGCGTAAAGGCGCACTTACACTGCGAAGTGAAAGAAGCATCACGTGCAGAAGAGAGTTATGGGTCGTAAGCTTTGTTAAGAATGGTGTGAGAAGCGGTATTATGTCATGTTATGTCACACCGAGTATGCATACCCTGCGTCTGAGAATATAAATCTTGTTATCATGGCAGTCTAAAATATTTTTTCTATTATTACGTTCATATATATCATGATGAGGTTCGCAGTGAGGTTGTGGCTAAAAGCGTGTGCGAGTTTTTAATAGAGTTTAAGGATGAGTATCGCTTGCTAAGCAAAAAGGACAGATATGGACACATGTTTCTCTCAAATAGAGCGCCGGAGTGTTAATGTGAGGAGAAAATGAACGAAGATGAATGGTTTCGATAAAACACTAAAGCCGTTATTACGTCATGTATCGGAAAATTTTTGAATGTCCGTTATAATGGGATACAAATATTCATATGATTCTTTCATGTTGGAACAACCCCGTGCACGAATCACTAACGCTTGGTATGACGCGCCCGTGTGACTCATCCCTCCACACCTCCAACCGAGCCAAACCGCGCACCGGCTGCCCATAGTCACCTCAGAGCTTGACCCGACTGGACGTACACTCCTCACAATAGAAAAAGATGGGGCTTCCGTTGAGCAGTATCCTCAATACCGTATATGATGTGTCCGTGACGAAGTCACTGCGCGTGTTCAGGCGTAAACCCGGCGCTGTTAATTATGTACTTGAAACGAGTTGTAGACAAACGAACTCTGGTAAACGGAATGTTATTTATTTAAATGTTGAGGAGATGAATAGAATCTTCGTGATAGTTGAGAAGTGGGGGCGAGGATCGTTGTAAAGTACCTGCAGGTGTATGCACAAGAAGAGAGCAGATTAGTGGTGCATTGTCATATGCCATTATTTGTACGTTGTGT
The DNA here is from genome assembly GCA_023014485.1 of Bathynomus jamesi. Classification (NCBI taxonomy): domain Eukaryota; kingdom Metazoa; phylum Arthropoda; class Malacostraca; order Isopoda; family Cirolanidae; genus Bathynomus; species Bathynomus jamesi. The sequence continues at coordinate 153,269 of JAJOZX010001760.1, read as the reverse complement.
ATAAATCGCGATCGGCCATGCATTGATATACGGTTGATGTGGAAGAACGCGGCTGATAATAACCACCTTGTCCCGACGCGAAACCGCTTCATCCTCGAGAGAATGTTTGAAATCGTCGGCTTCGGAAGATAAAGCCTATATTAGATGTGCGTGTTGCCGATATGCTTTATTTTGACACGGTTCTTGAATACGCATACACCTCTCTGCTCGAAGGGTTTACCGAGTGCAGGACTGAAAAAGGCGAGAATGGCTTGGAACTGGAGGCGTATTTAAAAGGTATAGCCTCTTCGAAATACCTTAAACTTTGGTACAGAGGACTTGAGCTGTACAGGGCTGAGCTCACCTACACTGTTCACCCTGAAGAGCTATTTCTTTATATAACGAGCAGTTGCCGGCACGACTTAGAAGATTATTTCAATTGCCACTATGCGTTGTGAAGAACAATTCACGGTTGAAAAGCTCGGATTGGAAAGAAAAACCCTTGTTTGGAAAGGAGTGTTTATAAACTCGAATTTAATAGTGATGTTGTGAAAAAATGATACCCTCTTTGTGCGTGCATTTGAATGTATTCTATCCTTGTTTAAAGAGAGTGATAATTTTCCACCCAATTGTGAAGTGGGTACAAAAATAGTGTTAAACGAGCTGAAAGCCCTTTACATCGAATATAGACACCCGCGTACTTTGAGTAGTGATTAATGTCAAATCGTATTTATTGCACAGTACAAAGCAACGAAGATGTAACTGTAGGCTCGATCACATGCGAGTTTAGTATTTTAATTAAACGCAGTAGAACATAAAGCACGTGTGTATATATATATATATATATATATATATATATATATTATCCAAGTATTGGAATTCTTCTACCCTATTATCTTTGTTGCTTATATATAAGTGTGCATAGTCGCGTACATATATTAAACGTGTATGTAGATTTCCACTGTACTTTTATTATTTATGATTGTGTATATATATATTTTTTTTTTTTTTTTTTTTGCTGTATAGAATTCTTCTACTATTATTATTATTTTTTATTGTATATTTACTTCCTATATATTTCGAATAAACGTATGTTAAATTATTTCCATGTTAAATAATTTGACTAAATAAACAGAATGATATAGTTGTGTTTTATTAGTCAATAAACGATATTAATTGAAACAAGTGCTTTCCTGGGTGTGTATATATATATATAATATATTTATATATATTTATATATATATATATATATATATATATAAATAAACGATATTGAACGATAAATATAACTGGGATGATGGGAATATATAAACGATGCATGTGTGCTTCAATAAATATATAAAAAAATATATATATATATATATATATATATGTGTGTGTGTGTGTGTGTATATACATTACGCCAAATGGATGGTTACACCTTCTAAGCCAGATTAAGCTTTCTTAGCCAATTACGTCTTCGAATTCAGATTAAGCCAACTGGCTGATTACGACTGCTAAGCTAACTGAGGCAGCCAAGAAGTTCAGTATGCGACGAGATATGCCTACGAAAACATCTCTCCTCTTCTCTCTTAGGTTACCTCCCTAGGTTAGGGAACCCCTTTTGAGGGGAGGTCATTCCCCCGGACCAACCCCCTCTCCCCCCTTCATGAAGCTTGTGGCTAAATAACCTCCCCATTGCTTGCATACCCCTTCCCCCATGGGTGCCAACCCCTCCCCTTTTTTTGCAACAATTGATCAACATTGCATTGTAATTTGCACTCTAACATTTTGCTGTCATACTACTAGCCTCGACTGGGGTAGAGAGAAGGGTTGGGCAACATAGTGCTTCGCCTTTACCCCTTTATGTCCAGACTATAATGATCATTTGAAATTTTCTTTGAGTTATCAGTTATAAAACGGTTTAAAATCAGTAATTCGAGTAAAGGTTTTGATTATTATAAATTAGTAATTACATACGATAAGATTAATTATACGTAATTTAAAGTAAATTAATTGATTGAGATGGATTTATTAATGCATTGCAGCAAACCTGCAACACAGACGTCAGTTAGTGTCGGTGATTAAATGTATTGAATATGGAATCAATACGCGAGTGGTGTTTTCATTCTTCCTTTTTTTGTGCCGGAAGCGTGTTTGGAACTTTAAAATAACGAAGGAAGCATTACCACAAATATATTAACAGTGTAATTTTTATTAAACGAGCTTCGACCGAATGCACTTGCCTCGAAAGACAAGCAAAGATAGACCTACCTTGTAGCTCTATCCAGCCAAGATCCAAAGCTTATCTAGTTTACATATGGTCTTTTTTCTTGCATTTTAATAGTACATTATAGAAACAAGCTCAAGGCTGTCTTCAGAAGCTCTTAATAAGCAGAGAAATATAAAAGATCAATAAATTACCGCTATATAATTTTTTATAGGGATTAAAAAAGCCAAAAAAAACACACGAACTGAAAACGTTTTTACGTATATATATATATATATATATATATATATATATATATATATATACAGTGTCCATAAAGTCAGGCATCATAAGAACATAAGCAGTGTCTATTTATTTATGTCTCCATTGAGCGAACTATGTTGAGGAACATTCAAAGAAACCTGCTTTTTCGTTTACAAACATGTTTTGAGATTGGTGGGAATAATTTCGAAAAAATAAATCAAACAGAATAAATAAATAAACAACATAAATGTATTTTCCAATGATTATGGTCACTTTGTGTATATATATATAGTGGTCCCTCGGTTAACGATATTAATTGGTGCCATGAAAACTATCGTTAATCGAAATTAACGTTAATCAAATATAGGAAATACACGTTAAAGGCTTAATTCGTTCCAAGACGATCGGAAGTTGACCTTATTCACCCTAAAAACATAGTTTATAACATTTAAATACGCACTTTTAATAAATAAACGTTATAAGAACATATTAAAGCATTAATATTAATAGAAACATGGATAAATAATGAATAAATAGAGCATAAAAAGGTGCATAAATAGAGCATCACATAAAAATTCTTACCTTAGGCTAAGGAGATGGATGGCTTGAGGGGTTGATGGCTCCAATCTTATTCTCTTTGTGAAGAAACTGTCAAGAGTTGTCTGTTGTGAATAATAATAATAATAGCCGCCGCCGCCACTTGTGATGCCTTCCTCCTCTCCATTAACACTTAAGAATGTTCCGATTGGCCGAAATTGGCGACCGCGTGATATCGTAAACGTATCGTTAATCGAAAATTTATCGTTAATAGAAACAATGGGACCCCCTATGGAGCGGATCGTTAATCGAAATATCGTTAATCGATAACATCGTAAACCGAGGGACCACTATATATATATATATATATATATTAGCAGAGAACCCGCCCTTCGTGCAGGTAACAAAAATATCCTGCGTTTTAACGAAAACATCACGACTTAACCTAGCCAATCGTCAAGAGCGTATAGTTGACCTAACCGGGCATTCAATGAACCTAACCTGGTATTCAATAATTTTATCATAGGTTTCGATATATATATATATATATATATATATATATATATATACGTATTGACGTCATTTAATTTTTTTAAATTAATTATTTAATTTATTAACACAGTATCTTTATCATCCAAAGACGACTACATCTGAGATATTTTGCGTAAAGAGATAGAAAGAATAAAGCAAAATTTAGTAAAGAATTCATTCTCTTTATTGATTGAAAGAAAATCCTAAAAGAACTTTTTATCAAAACATTTGAAGGACAGGACCAGAAATAATTTCATTATATACTTCAAATCCCAAATTGTTGGACAAATTAATAAAGAAAATAAGGTACAAAAAGAAATGAGAGTATTAAACAGCACATTTTGACCAAAGATAATAAGAAACTGATAGAAAGAAGCTAAAAACTTCAACGTATGTCGACAGTTAGCAGCTGACGAGGAAGCTTCTAACAGTGGTTGTATCCTCCAGCGCGGAACACGTCAACGCGAAGAGGCGACGTCAAACCGAAACATCAACGCGCTGGTGGCCAAACTTGCTCAAATCTCCGTGCAGCGGGCTGTCTACGGTTGGGCATACTGGCAGTCGACGGCCTGTTGCGTGGCACTGTCAGAGTGCCGATCGGCTCCCGGGGCCGGACCTATACCAGCGTGCTATTTTTTTCATTTACGGGGAGCAATTGCGTGCTCCCCGGACTACTCTTACTCTCCGGCGACATTAAGACTAATCCAGGCCACACTACAACTTACACATGTCACCATACACAAAAACATAGACACAATAGGAGCATGAGACACATACAGAAACATAATATTAACATATTACAGTACAACGTAGATGGCCTCATAAACAAAATCATGCAGCTTAGGGAATTCGTAAACAAACAAAACATTCACATAGCACTTATACAAGAAACAAAACTAAAACGCACACACAAAACACCCACCATCCCTGACTTCACGGCGATCCATCAAGATCGTACTGTGGGTAACGGGGGTGGACTCATTACTTACATACGTAAAAGCATTAGCTACACTGATGCCACCCAAAACATTACACAATCCAAGCAAATAACACGATAGAAATACAGACAGTTAACATTAAAACAAGCGCAAAACACAACACCACACTCATCAACATTTACATCCCACCAGATAGTTCACCTCAGGTGCAAGCCAATTACAATCCACAGTTACACAATGTGGCCTCTGTCACTAATGTCATCTTAGGAGACTTCAACGCTAAAGACACTAGTTGGTACCTGCACAACCAAAGCAACACCAGAGGCGCCAACATAGCCACACAACTAAACAGCCTCTTCATTCTTAACAATACAGAAGAACATACACACATACCACATCAAGCAGGATACTCAAACTCCTCCCCAGATATAACGTTCTGTTCCCCCTCACTAGCAACACATACACACTGGAGAACAGAAAAACAACTGTCATCAGACCACCTTCCCATCATCATTACAACACGTTCTACACTCTGCCCCAACAGCCTTAGGCACACTTACAGAAAGTACAAGAAAGCTGATTGGGAACAGTTTAAAATACAGACTGAGGAACAATTCACCACATTAAACAGGACACCCATCATAAACATCAATACAACACTTAAGACATTTAATCAGATCATCAATAATGCAAACAAATACATACCCAAGGGTAACATTAGGAAATACAACCCAAATTACACTAGAGAAATAGCCCACCTCATAAGGCAACGCAACAACCTCAAATATAACACACAAACACCCAGGGCCGTTTCTTGGCATAAGCAGACTAAGAGGCCGCTTAGGGCCCCGGTGCTACTAGGGGGCCCCTAGACAGGCTCCCAGGTCATAGCTCGGTGGGCAAGAATAGGAGTATAGCTGAAGTTATTATTAATATTATTGTTATTATTATTATTATCCTTATTATTATTATAATTATTATTATTATCCTTATTATTATTATAATTATTATTATTATTATTATTATTATTATTATTGTCGTATTAATTAAAGTTTTTGTATGAGGGAAATGTGATAAAACGGAGACAAACGAAACGTTTTGGTCGTTATGTGTAAATAACTATTGTGAAATCTTATTTCTATATTATTTAACTTTATTGTTACTATATGCTTATACTTTCCTAAATGCTTAATTTTTCTAGTATTGTAAAACATTATTTCACTAATTTAGAGTTAGTAATTGTTTGGTAGTTGATAATTGCATTATTTTTTTATACATAGTTCTGTGTCATTTATTCTAAATTGTTTCATAATTGTTTTTTATTAACACAGCCATTTTTTGTATGTGTGTGCTGAGGTGATGTATTATAGTAAGGCGTGAGTTGGTGGATGGAAGGGTGGGGCCTCAAATGGGTATACGCTTAGGGTCCCCTAATGGCTAGAAACGGCCCTGCAAACACCACACACAGAAGCCATAAAACAGCAAATGCAACAGATCAACACAGAACTAAACAACAAACTCAAAGAAAAACAAACAGAAACATTCAGGGAATTCATAACAACACTAAACCACTCCACAGATACATCCAGGCTATACAAGACTATAAACAGCATTACCCGCTCTAACAGCGGCATTCACACCTCACACGCGGCTATCTGTCGCAGCCAAAATAATATCCCAACATATACACAAGCTAACATTCTAGTTAATCACTACACAAAGATAAGCCACTTAAACAGAGACAACAACCAGAAACACGCAGACAGACAAACAGCCAGACACAAGAAAACCTACAGAATCGACACGACCATTACACCCTTCAATACAGATCAGACCACCAAGATCATCAAAAACATTAAGAATTCCAAGGTTGCTGGACCAGACAACATATCTAACATACACCTTAAACACTTGGGCCCACAAGGAATACTAGCTCTCACAAACATCAGCACATATTCATACCAACACTGTATTATTCCTGACGTATGGAAACAAGGTAAAATTATTGCACTACTGAAACCAAACAAAAATCCAACAGAACCAGCTTCCTATAGACCCATTACTTTACTATGCACACCTTCCAAAGTAACAGAAAGACTACTCCTACAAATCACTAACCCACACATACCACTATCGCCTACTCAACATGGATTCAGACCTCACCACTCAACCACGACATTACTCACTAACCTCACGCAGCACATCATGGATGGCATCAACTCTACTCTAGACGACCAGCTCAACGTACACTATTAGCAAAAATAAACATTAGTAAAGCATTTGATGCTATCCCGTTTCCCTCTCATAAACAAAATACTCAACGCAAACATGCACAATAACACCAAAAGGTGGCTGAGCAACTATCTTTCAGGAAGATACTCACATGTCACATTTAATGGCACGTCATCCAAAAACAAGCTTTTTCCGAACGGGGTCCCTCAAGGGTCTGTTCTTTCACCAACACTGTTCAACTTATACATGCATGACATTCCAACACCCATAGATAACAAGCTTACCTTATCATCATATGCAGATGACATCACTCTAACATCCACCCACAACAACATCGACACCGCTACAAATAACCTACAAACATACATAAACAGTATACAAGACTGGCTCACACACAATAGACTCAAAGTAGCGCCGACAAAATCACCTTGCGAACAAGCAACACAAAAGAACACCAGATAACTCCACAGATTACACTAAACAACACCAACATTCCACACACTCACAGGACTAAAATACTTGGGGTCACATACAACACATCATTATCTTTTGCAAACCACATTCAGGACATTAAAAACAAATGTACGTCAAGAATTAACACGCTTAGGGTACTAACAGGCACAAACTTTGGACACCAGCAGGAAACAACATCACTCATATACAAACAATATATTCGCTCAGTTATGGACTATGCTAGCCCATGCTGGGCACCCATTATTTCAAACACACACATAAACACCTTACAGACAATATAAAACAACGCACTTCATATCATTACAGGATGTACTCAAACAACACCAATAGAACGCCTGCACACGGAAACAAAAATACTGAAAATTAGGGAACATTTAAACATGAGGGGAACACAATTCATGGCAACAGTGACAACTAACCCACAGCACCCTTGCCACTACATGTACAATCATGCATCAACACCTCGCACCATTAAGGTAACACTAGAGAGACATTATAACCAAATACTCCATTCCATACCACGCCCCACAGACATCACACAGTACAGAAAACACATACACACACACCTAACCCACAAAGCACTGACACGACTTGGTCCGAATGCGGTCCTAGGAGCGAAGCCGCCACCCATTAACAGGTCAGAGACCAGCCTGAGCAGATCGGATCGAGTTAATTTAGTACGATTCCGATGTGGACATCACCCCAACTTACAAACATATAAACACAGACTAGACAACTCCACAGACGACACCTGCCACCTGTACCAGGACACACCACAAACAATTGAACACATTATGACAGACTGTACCGCTCTATCACAACAACGAACACAACACAACATCACTAGTGCGCTGAACCTCTGGTCCACTCCTGAGAGGGCGATCGGTTACCTGCGTGTCGCCGGCTTGCTCGATCAGGGTGGGCTGATCGGCTAACCAACAACAACAACAACAACCTCGAGACCTAATCAGTGTGTGTGTGTGTGTGTGTGTGAAGTTTCATGTTTGTAACTGCTTCCATTTTGGACCTATGGCTGGAACACACACACACACACACACACACACACACATGTCCTTTTATTATTATAGATTATTATTACGGGCGGCAATGTAAAACTCAAGAGTTTTATGACTGCGTTCTTTTCTATAGTTATATTGTCCAAATAATTGAACTGACAGTAATTGGGGGTTCAAGTATCTGGTCAGTAAAACTATAGTCATGAAAATCTTCACACAATGTGAAGCTCAAGATTTTCACGGCTGCGTTCTTTTCTGTAGTTTTATCGCGGTGCTGGGGCCTTCGGGCCCAATAAATTTAATTATTTAATTTATTAATACCCAGGTGCACAACCTCGGGACCTAATCAATATGTGTGTGTGTGAAGTTTCACGTTTGTAACTGCTTCCATTTTGGAGTTATGGCTGGAACAGACAGACAAACAGAGACACACACACACACACACGCGTCCTTTTATTATTATATATATATATATATATATATATATATATATATATATATATATGTGTGTGTGTGTGTATATGTTACAACTCAGAATGGTCCCCCTGAGAAACTTTTATATTACACATAAACCGTGCATGGAACAAAGAACTCTTCTGAGAAAATTAAATCCACTATAGTCCGAATACGTAATGGTAAATGACAACTATGAAAGTTCTTCTTTTTCATGATGCGAGTGACCCGTTGGCCACGTTGGACTTCCATCATGAGAAAGAAAAACTATAGTATTTGTCATTTACCATTAATTACTCGGACTATAGTGGATTTAATTTTCCCAGAAGAGTTCCTTGTTCCATGCACAGCTTGAGTATAACAATTTAGGGCGGGTCATACTATGCATTTTTTTTAAATCAATGGAGAGGGGTGTTCAAATGACATATTTTGGTGTATAGAACACAATTCTGAAGAAACTATTTAATTCTGATAACCCTAACCTACATCATTTTGCAGTTGATTATTATTAAATTGTTGATTATTTTACTATTGTAGTTACCCCAGAATATGTCTTCTCACGTTTTCTATCATGGCTGCTCACGTTATCTCTCATAGAGCATTGTTCTAACTAATTCATATAAACACATATAATGTAATTCATATAATAATAATAATATTTAAATACTCAAATAAAAAGGTGTGCCATTCCACTTAATTGTAATTATCATACCGTTTGGTATATGAAATATTTTGACGGTTTTCTGGCGCGCATAAGGCCATTTTCTGAGCCACCTTTCTCAGAGGCTAGAATGTAACGTTTCAGAACATTCTAAAACGTTTTGTGAAATATTTGAAGTGACTCATGATTTATGAAGCTATTTTACCACCTCGGCTTGCAGTGAGGGGATAGATTTAGTGATTATCTACTGATATTTTTTTTGTTACTGTTCACATGTGAGTATTATTCTGTTATATTTTAGAAAAAGCTATTTCTACGCATATTATAGTGATACATTGAGCAAAATTTAATTAACAACTTTGATTTGAGCTAATCCCCTGCGCCATCTCATTGTTGACCTTGATGGCCTACTCTATCCGACAAAAAATTATCCGGGCCAATAGGAAAGCTCCTTGATTCTGCTACAGACTTTGATATCAATCCAAACTTCACCCGAATCTCTGTTGGCCCTCCACTGATCAAGCTTCTTGACAAGGTAATTCAAGATCTCTCAACTGATCAATACTATGGCTATAAAATTGTCTGTGCAGTCAGGGATGGAGTACTTCCTGCAGGGCTGGCTCTGTTAGAGATAGGACCAGTAAACCACAGCCGCTGGCTCACCACAGCGAACAGACTTCTCAGGCTCTGGGTGTCAAAGCACGGACTTAAAGGAAAGAACCTGAAGATTCTGCAATTCATTGTGGAATTCATCGATGGAGTGTATTACCCATGTTGGTTCAACGTGAAGGTCGAGCACTCCTGGATCGAAGGGCCTAGGCACATCCTCTTTCAGCTGGACTGCCTCAAGTCCCAGAGAAAGGAGGTGCTGGATATTGTGATGCCAACTGTGAGAAGATCTGCTTGGTATGCCCACAGTGAAGTCATCCTCCAAACACTACTCTGCTCTGAGGATCAGGAGGAGAGGATTGAAGGGGTGGAGAGAATCCTGGCCATCAGGGGAGAGGGGGACCCGGACACTCAGCTGGGGGACTCCTCTGTTAGGAGCAGAAGGACACCTGACATCAATTGTGATGCTTCCAGCATCGGTGACTTGATCAGCTGGTCAGAAGGTGTGTCAGAGCCACCTCTCACCTGCTCTCTAAGCACCTCAGAGGTGAAAAACTTCATCAACACCCCCATGGAGGTGCGCAACTGGCCTTGCCACACACAAAGCATTGAGAGGGTTGTTAAAATGGTGACTGAGGCTTCTGCTAAGTACTTCTCACAGGAAAAGAGGGATGGAGGGATCAGGGCTCAGGAGACCAGCAGGAAGCTGATGTCCAAGTCTGAGTCAAAGCAGGATTTGTGCAACCTGGCAAAGTTCAAGATGTCAGGAGAATGATCTTTGTAATTATATCCAGTGATATACATGCAGTTCACCTATTAATAAATATATGTAAAGTTGATTTGGCCTTGTCAATATAAATGATTTACCTTATATCTTTTAATATATTATAAAGGGGTTAAAAAGGGTAAAATTGGCAATTTAGAAATACAAAATGATGTAGGTTAGAGTTATCGTATCCAAAAACGAAGCTCATATTTGAATTCCCCATGTAAAAACACATAATTTAGACACCCCTGATGGTAGGATTTCCTTCAGATTCATGTTGTCACCTGTGTACGACCCGCCCTAGTATAACATATATCGGGTGGCCCCAAAAAACGCCTTGAGATTTTAACATCAATAACTTCAAAATTATGCAGTTTACACTTCCAAAATTTACATAGCTTTTACCTCAATCTAATGATAAGCCATCATAAAAATTTCAGACCTCTACATAAAATATTTTTTCCACAGCTGAGGGAACAATGAGGTATGGTGAAAAAACGAATATCATAAATCCTAAATGTGTATAGCTGTACCTGGCGACTATTCTCAGACTTGTAGTAGTTTTCTTAGCCTATGGATAATCTGTTAGTCTCTGAAAAACGTCAGATGATATAGGCTACGCCCATCTTAAATAATGTTTTTTAAACTTACCCTTCAAATTATGGTTCTAACTAACGGTGAAAAATCGGTGATTGAAAAGTGTTTCTTGGAAAAAAGATGGACTGGGGCAAGGATTTTGAGGGAATTTCTAGGAATAACTTGTAATGTTGCGTCTGTGAATAGAATAATTATAAAACATAAAGCAACTGCTTCGACGGCACGGAAGCGTGAAAGTGGTCGGCCTAAAACAGTTACACTCAAGACAATATAGCAATGATCGAAATGATGAGCCTATCTCAAGAGGATCGACCTGGGTCACACTGCTCTCAGAGGAAAATTGCAAGAAATTTAAGGATCAGTCGAAGTTTCATACAAAGAATGCGGAGAACGGTAGGACTTAAAGCATTTAAAAGGATCCGTGTTTCAAGACGTGACAGCAATGTAAGTGCTAAAAGAAAAATTTGTTGTAGAAAATTGCTTGATAGATTTTCGTCCAATGATGTTAAAAAATTAGTTTTTACAGATAAAAAAGATTTCACCATCGAGATTGTTGGAAACTTCCGGAACGATGTTGTTTATAGTCGGCGTAAGAAAGACATTCCTCCATCGAGACTTTACCACCAGACAAGTCGGTTTTCAAAAAAAATCATGGTATTATCATGTGTATCGTGGAATGGAAAGACGAAAATTCATTTCATTTCAGAAAATAAAAAAAATTAATTCAGAAACCTATGTAAATCTCTTAGAGGAGAATCTTTTGCCTGATTGTCGGCGTCTGTATTATGGAAACTATTTCATACTCCAACAAGATGGTGCTACAGCTCATACTAGCAAGTTCACACAGGATTATCTACGACAGAATGTAGTCAACTTCATTGGAAAAAACGACTGGCCCCCGCAATCACCTGATTGCAATCCCATGAATTATTACATATGGAACACTATAGCAGGGAAGATTTACGAAGGCCAAACAGAAAAGTTTACAGAAATGCAATTAAAGAAAAAAATACTCGAATTTTGGGACAAAATAACATTAACAGAAATCAGAAAATGTATCTTGTCGTGGAAGAAAAGGTTAAGATTAGTTTGTAAGCAGGACGGCGGACATATTGATCATATTTGTTGATAAGATGTGAATAATAAAATTCTTTCAGTTTATGATATTAGTTTTTTTCACCATACCTCATTGTTCCCTCAGCTGTGGAAAATGTATTTTATGTAGAGGTCTGAAATTTTTCTAATGGCTTATCAATAAATTGAGGTAAAAGTTATTTAAATTTTGGAAGTGTAAACTGCATATTTTTTAAGTTATTGATGTTCAAATCTCAAGGCGTTTTTTTTGGGCCACCCGATATATGTATATACGAGTATATTCCTACTACAATAGAACGAGTATTGTTGTAGGAATGAGAAGTAAAAGCAAAATAGGGAAAAGAGTCAATTTAATACTGACTAACTTTTCACGTATCTCATGAAGTTAATAAATTTTCTGTATCATGAAAGTATGATCAATATTTTACCAAAGGTCAATTAAAATTTTATTTAGAGTTTCCACATGTGTGGATCGAAGTCTTCGGCTCATATCGTGGTTCGCGTCAGAACTTCAAACTAACCAAGAAAGGGCTTGCATCCTCTTTCATCTTTGTTAAGGGCTGAAAATTTAGGAGATATAATAACGTGTAATCCATTCTTTTGCGAGCCATGTTATATTTTAGTGCAAAACACAAAATTGGAGCAACGGAAAAAATATGGACGTCAATAATGGATCTGCATTTATAGCACGAGTAAAACGTCCCTTTGATGAACACTTGGTCAGTACTACTTCCCAACATCCAGAATCGTTGGTCACGCCACTGAACAAAAACCACCATTTTTCGTTGTCATAATTTCCTTAGTTTTTATTAAATTTTTATTTCCTCCGTGAATTCCACGGACCGGCAAAATCCATTCACGGACCAGTTGGAATCCGCGTACCAACTACCAATTACTACACGAAACTAATCTTTCAAAAGGATTTTACT